>JACEIK010001637.1:120891-196299 GCA_018107945.1 Datura stramonium | reverse complement strand
CTAAAAGAGGAAATAAAAAATCTAAAAAATTAAAATTTTCAAAATATTTATCAAGTACTAAACGACTCTTTTATTTTTATCTTGAATCTTACTTCTAAAATGTTATTGGATGAAAAAGTAAATTTACTTGTCGGTAAGTAATAATTTTGCACCTTAATAAATTATGAGGTAGATGAGAAGGCATAATTCACATATTTGCTTTTAATGATAATAATCTCCACGTCCACATTCTTGAAAATTGAATGATAGTACTGTTTCACTCAATTGGATCACTAATGATTAGCTTTTCTTGGGATTTATGTTTTTTCATTTATCAGAAATTAATCTTTTTCTAACTTCTCATTCTCATTCATGTACCACTATTTAAGAGCCAGCTTCTCATTCATCAAATATAGACCACTTGCTATGTAACGTTTTTTAGTGACACCTTTTTAAAATTAGGAAAATCATACATTTGTTTTCTTATTATTTTGACATTTTTCTCTTATTTCCGTTGAAGTAGGTTAAAGTCCCACATTGGTTGGGGAATAGACTGATAGTTTGTTTATATGGACTTGGACAATCCTCCCCTCATGAACTAGCTTTTGGGGTTGAGTTAAGCTCAGGTGTCATATTTTTATACGGTATCAGAGCCAGGTCCATTCCCGTTTGAGCTTCCAGTCCACACTTCAGTCGGACCTGAGTGTTGAAGTAGGTTAAAGTCCCACATTGGTTGGGGAATGGACTGATGATTTGTTCATATGGACTTGGGCAATCCTTCAACCTAAAATTTCTTTTCAAAGATGAAGGAAACATTGCAATACTTAATAAAAAAAAAAAAAAAAACATTCCAGCAATCAGGGACGGATCTACCCTAAGATGACACCCGCACAAATGTATATTGTGGAAAGCACAAGAGTCGCGCAGATGCCACAATTTAGTTGAGCACTTGAAGTGTTCGAACCCCTATGTGAACTTTTTTTTTTTCTTCCTCGGCATCTACTTTGTTTTTTCCCCTTCTTTCTTCTTTTAATATTTCCTTTTAACTGTTGGGCTCCAGGCCAGCAATTCTTTTCGTCCTTTCTCTCTATCATTTTTTTTTCTTTCTTTTTTCCCCCTTTTTTATTTGTAAAATCCCTCCTTTTCATTTAAAATTTATGTAGCTCAAATTATACCTTATTGATGAACAATTTTTTTGATAAGTAATTTAAATTAATTTTAATGATTATAAATTATCTCTCCTTTTAATGACGCGCTATTAATCTATATATTAGAATATAATTTGATTAGTATTTTTATTGGCTTTTGAAAAAATTAAATAACTTGGTGTAATAAATATTTTAAATTGTTCTCATATATTAAAAAAATTGAACCTTTAATTTTACAATAATAATCATATAACTCGATAATTAATCTAAAAACAAGAAAGGTAAACTAATATAGTCAAAGAAGAATATCAATTAAGCTATTTTTAAGCAGATTCCTTTTATTGGGGATGTTATTTCATGGTTATTTTTTTTAAAATTTTATTTTAGAATATAAATTAAATCAAGAATAAAAAATTAAATTAAAATCGAATTTATTTGTCTATTTATGCATAAAAAATCTGATAGAAATTAATTAAAAATTAACCGATCGAATCATCATTCCTATTCAATCTTTGGCAAAAATGATAAGTATATTTTATACGTAAAATAGTGACACCCCCAACATTCAAATTATGAATCCGCCTCAACCAACAATTAATGAAAATAATATGATAATTATGGTGACAATAGATGTATACCATACTCTCACTCTTCACATTTTATCCTACTCCCCCTTTTTTGTGTTATATATTCTCCTTTTGCATGTTCATGATCTCTATTCATTTCCTATATGAGAGTTTTATTATGGCCAATATTTTGTTACTTCTCATTTGAATTCATCTAAATTAATTATTGATATTTTCAACCACAATTTTATTGAACTTGAGATTTTTTAATGCAGGTGTAATTAAGCAGTGATGCTAAAGATTTATAATTGATAATGCAATAAGTGAAACAACTTAGAATAAACTTTTTCAAGTGGGGTATCAATTTTCAGATAGTAAAATTATTGTCTCTAACATACAATGAAATATTTTTATATAAGTTGATATGTTCTTAATCAATTTTCGATTTAGTTTATAAACAAAATCGTTTTATAGAAATTCAGATGGTACAATTAGTTCAATTCTCTAATAAACAAAACTACAATACTTCTAGCTTTCTTATCAATGACAATCAGTGGGCAATCTTGTCAAGAAAACATTATAATTTTCTACAAGTGAATTCAACTCACTAATAAAAAGTAGGAAAGGAAAGACGAAGACGAAGAGATACAATGTGTCTTATTAGTTGATGATCCATTTAAGTTGATTGTTCTTTTGATTTCTTTTTAATAGCTCAAACAAAGTACTAACATATATGTATCATTTAAAATTTATCATATTGTAATATAAATTTTTACTAAAAAACTAATTTACTCTATACATGGATGTATTCCGACTGGGTAAAAAGATTAGATGAATACATTTGCTATAATTTAATTTTGGGGATATTTTCCTATAGGTACAAAAATTGAATAGGTAACCCGGTTTAGCAAGATCTGGGGATTTCAAAAGACAGCCAGAGTTCTTTTTTACTACATATATATATATAAATTTGATATAAATTTGATGAACCTCCCTAATTGTGGTAATTAGGTTTATTATTTTGTATTTCTTGTCGAAATCTCTTTATTTTGCGGTGTGAAACTATGTATCGTGTTATATATTGGATCATACGTATAAGCATAGCATATTTTTTGACGGTACTGTCCTAATAACAAGAAACCGTCTTGTACTTTTTGTTTTTGTAGAATTTAAATTTAAGACCTCATAATTTTACGTTTATTTTATTGATCACTGGATCATAAAACTATATCATATTTCATTTGGTATGTGCAAATAATGTTTGCAGAAACAAAAAGTATTGCAAACCAAAAAGAAAGACAAGTTTAAAAGATAATACTTAGAAGTTGTTTTCTTATTAGTTTTTCTTTTCCAACTTTATTTTTATGTTTATTTGTGTAATCACCATTTAGTAGAGGATACGTGGCATGAAGAATTCAATGCATCAAATGACATAGTTTTCTTACATAGATTTTAAAAAAAAAAAAGAGATGGAAAAAGTACCTAAAATAGATCACAAATTAAACTAATTATATAAAAATGGATTATTTCATACTAATTACCTACCATACTCAATCGACATAAAATAATTACAATTCATGTCCTCTTGTGAATTTAAAAGTTTTTCGCACATAAGATATCATGACAGTATATGAATATACTGTAATGGTATCATGAAGTATACCATGACAATATACAAATATATTATAATGGTATCATGAAATATACCATGCCAATATGTGAATATGCTGTGACGGTATCATGCATGATTAAAGAGGTTATTTTTGAAGGATTGCTCATTCTTCAGTGATACCATGACAGTATCATGAAGGATTGAGGAATCTTGCATGCTATTTCTGAAGGACTACATCATCCTCAGTGATATCATGACAGTATATGAATATACTATAATGGTATCATAAAGAATAGTAAGATAGGGTATTTTCTGTAATTAATTAGGGGGTATGAAAATAAAGGGATAGCAATCCGTAAATATTTTGCTCTGATGGAGCAATTATGTAAGATTCCCAAAATTAAAATATAATATTTAACACATAAGATGCTTGCTTACTTTTAGATTACATGATTTTGTTCATAAAAATATGAAAGATTATTGGACTACACCAATATGGGTTGTAGCGGAATGATTGGATTTCTTCATTTTTAATCAGAGGTCTCGAAAAAATTCTATTGGGAGCATTGTCCCCAAAAATAAGTGCTGCAATGCGCGAATGCGAATTAATCAGATTTCAATGCGGGTACCGAATACCAGATGAGGAACCAAAAAAACTTTAGAACCGTCGCTGCATGGAAGACAACTTCAACATCATAAACGTAACTTTCCAAGTAGCTTCCTCTTGCATTAGCAATTATATATATACCCAACCATCCTCATTCCAATATTCCATTTACATATTGGTCAATCGAACTGGTAGGTGTGTCTGCTTGTTTGGTTTGCAAGAAAGTTACTACAAATACTGACCAATTCCATAGTGAAAACGCGTAAAACTAAAGATTACTAGTCGTAGCTAGAGCCTTATCCAAGTCATAGTAACAATGGTTTCTTCTACTAATTTGTAACTGAGGCTAGCTCTGAACTTGTACCCTGCCTTTGCCAAATATGGGAAGTCCTTTCAATATCCTCTAGATAGTCAACATCAAATGAATATAGAAGTCATTGGGTATTGGTGGGGGAATGAGTACCAATCAATTTTGTCACTGTGTTCATTTAGTCAGTTTTTGATTTAGTCAAACTGAGGCAGCTTACTAGCTTGTGGTGTAGCATGTGTCAGAAGTCTTCTCTCTCAATAACAAAACGAATATTTTCAACCAATTTGTAATTCTTTGAAAACTTTGACTTTTTTTTCTGCAGTTATGGGGTTTGGTCTTATTAATTATAGGGAAATTTGTGAAGTTCCCTGATACTGAAGCCATATATCTAGAGCCACACAGTTTAATAGAGCTTTAGACACATCTCTGAATGGTGGTTACTTGCACAAGCACAACTGCTTCTTTCCCAACTGCCAAGACTAGTTGCCACCAGAGTCTTTCCAAATGCATAATCGAATATGCCAATTCCTAATTCATTTCATTCAACTTGTCTCCATCATTAGCTTTTGCCACTACGCAAGTCAAATAAGAGGTGAAGATAATAACACTACTGCTGCAAAGGTGGATGTGGGCATAATTCTTGATCTGGAAACAGATGTGGGAAAAGTAATGCACATATCTATCTTACTAGCTCTTGCAGATTACCATGCCAATGCTAGTCGCAGTGCCATTGGGATAGTTCCTCATTTCAGGGATTCCAAGAAAGATGATGTTGAAGCAGCATCCGCTGGTAAATTCAGCTCCATGATTTACTTCTCTTAACCTAGCATCGAAATCTTACTTTCTTTGCTTCACAAGTCAAGACATACTCTGGTAGTTTAGTCATTCATGCCCTATTTGCACAAGATTTTTTTTTCTTTCTCTGAGATATTAATTTTCCTTTTGGTTTTTTACTTTGAAAGAGATATCCAGACAATTTCTTATAGTGTGATTGTGTATGTGCAGCCATATATTTGCTAAAGGATGTCCAAGTACAAGCAATCTTTGGGCCACAAATGTCTACACAAACTGATTTTGTAATTGACTTAGGGAACAGAGTAAAAGTTCCTATCATTTCTCCGGCAACAAGTCCTTCTCTTTCAGTCAAGGAAAATCCCTTCTTCATCAGAGCCGCACTTCCTTCTTCCAGCCAGACTAAAGCCATTGCAGCAATTGTTAAAAACTATGATTGGAGGCAGGTTGTAATCATCTACGAGGATAGCTCCTATGGGACCGGGATAGTTCCTCATTTGACAGATGCCTTGCTGGAAATCAGCACTTCAGTCTCCTATAGAAGTGTTATTTCTCCTTCAGCCAGTGATGATCAAATCTTCAGGGAGCTATACAAGTTGAATACAATGCAGACAAGAGTGTTCATCGTGCACTTGCAACCATTTCTTGCCTCGCGTCTTTTCCTCAAGGCAAAAGAAGCTGGGATGATGAGCAGTGGATATGCATGGATTATCACAGATGTGCTAACTTGTCTTCTGGACTCTATAGATCCTTCAGTAATTGAGTCATCAATGCAAGGTGTTCTGGGTGTAAAACCTTATGTTCCAAGATCAAATCAGCTTCAAAATTTCACCAAGAGATGGAGAAAGAGATTTCGTCAAGAGTATCCAGACATGGACCAAGTAGAACTCAATGTTTTCGGGCTATGGGTATATGATAGCATCACCTCATTAGCAGAAGCAGTAGAGAAAGTGGGCACTACTGCTATCCCAAAATCGAAAAAGCCAGACACTAGAGAGAACTTAACGGACTTGGATGCACTTGGAACCTCAGAAGTGAGATCTCTGCTCCTTGAATCTATGCAAAATACAGTGCTAAAAACAGGACTAAGTGGTGATTTCCGTATTGTTGATAGAGAACTGCAGCCATCCCCATATCAGATTGTGAATATAATTGGGAAAGGAGAGAGAAGCGTTGGATTCTGGACGGAGAAGGATGGAATTTCATGTAAACTGAAGATGAATGGTAAAAAAACAGCTAATTGTAATAATAAGCAACTAGGAGCCATCATTTGGCCCGGTGAATCTACTAATCCTCCGAGAGGCTGGGAAATACCCACAAGTGGGAAGAAGCTAAGGGTTGGAGTTCCTGTCAAAGGAGGGCTGGAGCAATTCATTAAAGTGGAAAGAGATCCAAAAACACAAGCAGTAACTGCAACTGGTTTCTGTGCAGATGTCTTCAAAGAAGTCATCCAATCTGTGCCATATGCTGTCCCATACGAATTTATTCCATTTCCAATACCAGATAGCTTCAATCTTCCAGACTATGATGATCTTGTTCACATGATCAATTCTAAGGTAATATATAATCCTTGTTTGAATTAACCTCTTTGGCTGAATACCTCACTTACATGCTCCTTTTTCGGACTTCTTATCTGTGTTCTGCTTTTGCGACAAACCATAAATACAAAAATAATCAATGTTTGCTTGAACCAGGACTATGATGCAGTTGTAGGTGATGTGACCATTTTAGCCAGCCGATCCGAGTATGTGGATTTCACATTACCTTTTTTAGAGTCAAGTATTTCTGCAGTTGTGCCAGTAAAGAATGATGACAGGAAGAATGCTTGGATTTTCTTGAAACCTCTAAAGAGTGAACTTTGGATAACAACCGGAGCATTCTTCGTCTTCATTGGTTTTGTGGTTTGGGTACTCGAACATCCTGTAAACAAAGATTTTCGAGGACCCAAACGCAAGCAAGTCGGGATGATATTCTGGTTTTCCTTCTCAACTCTCGTTTTTGCTCATAGTAAGTCTCTAACTCAAAGCAAATTATAGACAAAAACTTTGCAATTTCTCTCCTTGTTTCTCAACAAATCATATATATGGCTGGTTGTTGCAGGAGAGAGGGTAACGAGTAACTTATCAAGGTTTGTGCTGATTGTGTGGGTTTTCGTGGTTCTGGTGCTGACATCAAGTTATACAGCCAGCTTAACATCTATGTTAACAGTGCAACAGCTCCAACCTACTATAACAGACCTCAATGATCTCATTAAGAATGGAGAATATGTTGGGTATCAAAAAGGTTCCTTTGTCAAAGATGTCTTGAAGCGAATGAATTTTGACAGCTCCAGGTTCAGAAGTTATAGCACATTGGAAGAGTATAATGATGCCCTCTCAAGAGGAAGTAAAAATGGAGGCGTTGGTGCAATTGTTGATGAACTACCTTATCTCAGACTCTTCCTCAACAAGTACTGCAGGAAGTATATTATGGTTGGTCCGACATACAAGGCTGCTGGATTTGGATTCGTAAGATTTTCATACTAAACTGATGTCTCAGAAAGTGTTTACATTTATTTAGAGTGGTTACCATTTTTATTCAATGGTCTAATCTTTTGTTTTCCCACAATTTCTTGCAGGCATTTCCAAAAGGATCTCCTTTGGTACCTGACGTCTCAAGAGCAGTCCTAAAGGTGGTGGAGGGAGAGTTTATGAATAACATAATTCAGAAATGGTTTGGAAATGAAACAGATTGTCCAGAGCAAGATGGAATGGCTATAACATCTGATAGTCTCACCCTAGAGAGTTTTAAGGGCCTTTTCATCATAGCTGGTGTATCAGCAGGCTCCGCTCTTCTCCTATTCTTCCTCAGCTTCCTTTATCAGAATAGAGAAATCTTAGCCACTGATAATTCAATAGGGAAAAAGCTTTCTGCAATAGCAAAAGCCTTTGATGAAGAGAAAGATAACTCTAGTTCTAAGTCAGAAAAGCCAGAAGCCAATGAAAGCCAAACGGCTACACTGTTTGCAGCAAGTGAAGCTTCCGGTGAAATATTGCACAACCATCCTTTGGAAAGCCCAGAAATCAGAATTTCCGACAGCCTAGGAGCATCCCCTGCTGCTGAAGGGTTCTCTACAACAGAACCTGGAACTCCAGTTCATGAAACCACTACAGGGACAATTGAAGAAAGATGACACATATAGCTGCTACCATAATCGTGATACAACTGAACAGGGCCCTACAAGAGATTGTACAGAGATGAGCTAGCTTTAGGGTTAGTTAAACCAGATTTCATTATATCTTTGTCGCTCTTGGCCAGAATATTAGCATCAAGAGGCGGATCCAGGATTCGATTTGATGGATTTAACCCTTACTTTTTCTTAGTTGTTTCTTTTGCAAATTTAATTTTACTTTGTTTTTGTCATCAATACTTATGTAGGGGATATAATTTAACGAAGCTATATATGTGGCATGAAAGAATTCAATGCATGCATCTGTTTTTAAGAAATTCAAAATGAGGTAGTTTTGTTATGTTACATTAATAGAACAAAAACAATAAATTAACACATAAGATGCTAACTTATTTTTAGATTACATAATTTTCTTACATAGAATATGAGATAATGGGGTGGGGGTTATATGTGAATAACCAAATCAGAGCTTTGTGCAATATTTTGATAAGAAAAAACAATATGCAAATCCCAAATTATAATGCAGGTGCTAGAAGATAAGAACATCAAAAGAAATTAGCATAAATAAGGTTTTAGGATCACAACTGAATGCATGGAAGACGAGCAGTAATATGTTCACTCCAACACACGCGGATGGAGAATATTAGGTTCGCGTTTTGACACGGAGTATAAAAATATAAGTGAAAAATCACTAAAATTTTAATAAATACTTAATAGAATATGAACCCATAATTTCAAAGTGGAAGGGGCTCGGTAACAAGAACCTAAAGATTGAACTCATCAAATCAAAATCTTGTAACCCATCTACTTCAAAATATATAATTGGCAACTTCTGTAGCAGCTTCTTGCATTAAACAAGCACGATTCAAAGTAAACCAAATGAATTTTTGTCACTGTGATCCTTTAGTCAGTGTTTTGATTTGGTCAAATTGAGCAAACTTACTAGCTTATGGTTTAGAATGTCTGAAAAGTCCTCTCTTAATTCTTCTTTGAAAACTTTATCTTTGACTTTTTTTTCTATATTGTCTTATTATAGGTTTGTAAGGTATTTACTGATCCAAGTTTATGAAGTTCCCCAATTCTGAAGCCATATATCTAGAGCCATACAGTTTAGAGATCTTTAGACACATCTCTGAAAGGTGATTAATTACTCGCACAAGCAGAACTGCTTCTTGCCCAACTCTCAGACTACTTGCTACCAGAGTTTTTTCAAATGCAAAATCCAAGATACTTCTACCTAGTTCTTTTCATTCAACTTGTCTCCATCATTAGCTTTTGCGACTACGTAATTCCAATAAGAGCTAAAGATGAAACTAGTGTTGTAAAGGTGGATGTGGGTATAATTCTTGATATGGAAACAGTTGTGGCAAAAGTAATGCACATATCTATCTTGCTAGCTCTTGCAGATTACCATGCTGCCGCCGCTGCTAGTCACAGAGCCATTAGGATAGTCTCTCACTTCAGGGATTCCAAGAAAGATGATGTTGAAGCAGCATCCGCGGGTAAATTAATTCAGCTCCATGATTTACTTCTGTCAAGCTAGCATATCTTTCTCTCTCTTCTTCTTTTTTCCCTTTGGTTTTCCTTTCAGACGATTTCTTATAGTCTTATGTGTATGTGCAGCCATATACTTGCTAAAGGATGTCCAAGTACAAGCAATCTTTGGGCCACAAATGTCTACACAAACTGATTTTGTGATTGACATAGGGAATAGAGTAAAAGTCCCTATCATTTCTCCAGCAACAAGTCCTTCACTTTCAGTCAAGGAAAATCCCTTCTTCATCAGAGGAGCACTTCCATCTTCCAGCCAGAATAAAGCAATTGCAGCAATTGTTAAAAACTATGATTGGAAGGAGGTTGTGATTATTTACGAGGATAGCTCCTATGGAACGGGGACAATTCCACATTTGACTGATGCCTTGCTGGAAATCAGCACTTTGGTCTCCTATAGAAGTGCCGTTTCTCCTTCAGCCAATGATGATCAAATCCTGAGGGAGCTGTACAAGTTGAATACAATGCAGACCAGGATGTTCATCGTGCACTTGCAACCATTTCTTGCCTCGCGCCTTTTCCTCAAGGCCAAAGAAGCTGGGATGATGAGCAGTGGATATGCATGGATCATCACAGATGTGCTAACGAGTCTTCTGGACTTGGTCGATCATTCAGTGATTAAGTCATCAATGCAAGGTGTTCTTGATATAAAGCCTTATGTTCCAAGATCAAATGAGCTAAACAATTTCACCAAGAGATGGAGAAAGATGTTCGTCAACGAGCCAGATACGGATCCAGTTAAACTCAATGTTTTGGACTATGGGCATATGATTAACGCATCACCGCATTGGCAAAAGCAGTAGTGGAAGTAGGCAATACTGCTATCCAAAGTGAAAACCGGACAGTAGAGAGAACAACCGACTTAGATGCACTTGGGACCTCAAGTGGGATCTCTGCTCCTTGACTCTATTCAAAACACAGAGCTAAAAACAGCACTAAGTGGTGAATTCCGTCTCATCAATGGAGAATTGCATCCCTCCCCATATCAAATTATGAACATAGATGGGACAGGTCAGAAGAGTGTTGTTGGATTCTGGACAGAGAAGGATGGAATTTCATATAAATTGAAGATAGAGGAGTAAAACAGCTAAGAGTAATAAGCAACTAGGGGCCATCATTTGGCCAGCTGAATCTGCTATTTTCCGAGGCTGGGAATTACCACCGTGGGAAGAAGCTAAGGTTGGAGTTCCTGTCAAAGGAGGGCTGCAGGAATTCATTAAAGTGAGATTCAAAACACAAGGAGTTACTGCAACTGGTTTCTGTGCAGATGTCTTCAAAGAAGTCATCCGATCTTTGCCTTATGCTGTCCCTTACAATTTGTTCCAGTTCCAATAACACATACCCCCTTCTCAGGATATGAAGTGATCTTGTTTATAAGCTCTTTTTTCAGGTAATATCTAATCCTTGTTTGAATTAGCCTCTTTGGCTGAATACCTTACATACATGCTCCCTTTGGATTTTCTTATTTTGCTTTTGTTTTGGCAGAGGAAGACCAACCATAAGTACTGAACTAATCATTTTTAAATTAAACCAGAAACATGATGCAGTTATAGGTGACATGACCATTTCAGCGAACGATCCAACTATGTGGATTTCACATTACCTTTACAAGTCGGATATTTCCGTTGTGCCAGTAAGGATGATGACTGGGAAGAATGCTTGGATTTTCGTGAAACCTCTAAGGGCGAGCTTTGGATAACAACCGCAGCATTCTTTGTTTCCATTGGTTTGTGGTTTTGGGTACTGAGACATCGTGTAAACAAAGAGTTTCAAAGGACCCAGACGAGAGCAAGTTGGGATGATATTCTGGTTTCCTTCTCAACCCTTGTTTTTGCTCATAGTAAAGTCTCTAACTCAGTAAATTATATCTGAAAGCTTTTATATTTATCCTTGTTTCCCAACAAATCATATATATGGTTGGTTGTTTCAGGGAGAAGAGGGTAACAAGCAACTTAACAAGATTTGTGATGATTGTGTGGGTTTTCGTGGTTCTAGTGCTGACATCAAGTTATACAGCCAGCTTAACATCTATGTTAACAGCGCAAAAGCTTCAACCTGATATTACAGACATAATGATCTCATCAAGAATGGAGAATATGTTGGGTATCAAAAAGGTTCCTTTGTCATAGGCGTCTTGAAGGGCATGCGATTTGACAGCTCCAAATTTAGGAGTTATAGCACATTGGAAGAGTATAACGTGCGCTCTCAGAGTAGTAAAATGGAGGTGTTGGTGCAATTGTTGATGAACTGCCTTATCTCAGACTCTTCCTCAACAAATACTGCAGGAAGTATATTATGGTTGGTCCGACTTACAAGACTGCTGGCTTTGGTTAAATGAATTCTCTAAAAATCTGGAAATGTTCCATAATTGAAATTATACCATCCATGGTAGTTTACTCAATGTAATCTTTTATTTTCCGCAGTGTCTTACAGGCATTTCCAAAAGGGTCACCTTTGGTACCTACCAATTCTCAAGGCAGTCTTGAAGGTGATAGAGGAGAGTTTTGTAGTAAAATAATCCAGAAGCTGGTTTTCGGAATGAAACAGTTGTCCACAGAAAGATGGAATGGATACTAACATCTGATAGCCCCTCTTTTAGTAAGAGAATTTTAAGGGCCTTTTCTCATAGCTGGTGTATCCAGAAGCGGGTTCCGCTCTTCTCCATATTCTTCCTCAGCTTCCTTTATCAGAAAAGAAGTCTTGGCCTCTGATGATTCAATAGGGAAAAAGCTTTTTGCAATAGCAAAAGTATTTGATGAAGAGAAAGACAACTCTAATTCTAAAGTCAGAAAAATCCATCTGAAGGCAATGAGGCCAACGGCTATACTATTCTACAACAAGTGAAGCTTCCCCGGAAATATTACTGACCTTCCTTTGAAAAACCCAGAAATCAAAATTTCTGGCTGACCTAGGAGCATCCCCACTGCAGAAGGATTCTCTACAACAAGGAACCTGGAACTCAGTTCATGAAACCATTACAGGGGCAATTGAAGAGAGATTGAATAGGGCCTCTAGAGATTGTACAGAGATAGTAATAGGATTAGTTAGACCAGATGAAATTATAATTTTGTCGCTCTTGGCCATAATATTCATATTAAGAGCCGGCTCCAGAATTTAGATATGATGGGTTCAACCTTTAAGTTCTTAAGATTGAATTCATTGCGCTTTACAAATTATGGGTTAAGAATTTACCTCCTTTCCTTCAATTTATTGTCTTACTTTTTAGTCTGTTTCAAAATTCATGTCTTTTTTCTAAGTTGGCAACTCCTTAATTTCAGCATCCCATGTAGCATGTTTAAAACTATAAGATTGAAGGGCATTTTGGTATAATATATATATTTTTAGTTTAAGAGCATAAGACAGGAGCAGGACAAGCAATTGAAGCGGAGGAAGATATCATTCATTGAGAATTCTAATAATTTTTCCTTATATTATGTTCTGTGTTGAAATTACTGGTTTCAGACCCAGTAAATAAGGAAAAAATTTGCCTCTGTTTTCATCAATGTTTTCAGGTGGGCAAATGAAAGATTTCAGAGGAATAGGAACAGAACACCACTTTTCAATGCTCACGGACCAATTAAGATGCCATAAGCATAATTAAAATAATCCAACAAAATTTACAAATTTGCTTTCTGAGAAGCGAATGTGTAACTTAAGGAAAAAACTACAATGGATTATCTTCTTCTTCTTCTTTTTCCACCCCTTCTGTTAGTTGAATAAGGGGGTATCGGGGGTCAATGTTCAAATCTTGCCCTACAAAAGATATCTGCAGCCACACAATTAAGACAGTGGACCACAAAACATCCAAGCAACGCAGGATCATATGCATCAATTAGATAGAACCTAGTACCAAAAAGCAAATATCCAAAACTAAGAAAAAGGATGCTCATGTCTCAAGAACAGCATAGTAGTTAATGATTTTTATCCATAAAAATTGAAGATTTTAGCTCATTAGTTGTTTGCAGATCAAAGTTAAACTACAAATAACACAGAATCTGAGGCAGAAGAAAAAAGACAAAATCTTTCAGTTGCCTGGTTCATGAACAACTTAATGACATAAAAGGGATCAGATTATGTTATTTTAAAATTCTGGAAGAGATGGAAAAAAAAAATGCACCTTGAACATTTGAGAAGGGAAGCATTATCTCTTAGATCTGCATTTATTCATATCCATATTTTATGTGTGAGATATGTGGCTAGAGTGTCCTGTCCCCTCCTCCTCTTAGGCATGTTAGTCAGCACATTCGAAGTTCATCGTTTAACAGAGAATGCATCACGGTAAAATACTACACACTTACAAAGCTGCTGGAAATCACGCTCAAGAGCTTAGCTGATTTCACGATTTGGTTGTATTGGTAGCTCAACGGGTGGACTTCCATTTTCGACACACCGCTTGGTGGCGTTTCATTAAGTGAGTTTCATTTCATGTCTTCTTCTTACACTTCCATAATTATTTTGGACTTGGTTTTATTTTAGCCTTCCTGCGAGTGCTTGAAAAAATACTTTGTCCTGCAGGTGCTCGTGATAATGCCTTTGTCCTGCAGATTGTTCGAGAAAATGCTTCAACCAACTGAGATTTTGTCCCCCTAGGTGTTTCCGTGTTTGAAGAAATTCTCAGTGAATTTAATACTCGTGTCTTATAACAATTCTTGCATGTCAAGTGAGCTTCAAAATTCCTGTTTCCCTTCATGTCTACTCTAAGCGTTTTGCCTATTTTTCTCAAGAGTAATACAATGTTGCCCTCTTCCTGCTTTGCAGCTTTGTTTCCTGGCATACTTTCACAACACCAAGGAGATCGATACCAAAGTTTCTTTTTCGGTGTGTCGTTGAAAGGTAAACCCCAGAAAACACTAAATTAATCAAAGGAAACAAACAACTTCATTTCAAAAGGTAGTTGGTTGCACGAGGAAAAATCATCCCTTACTTGCCTTATGGAAAATCTATCTTTCCTTATAAAAAAAAAAAACAACTTTCTGAGATTTTTTCATCTGCTAACGGGGTTGAAGTTGGAATCGTTTATTTGGAAACATCACAAAGGTTTCTATGCAGGAATCTCATTATTTAGGACTAACGTCTGCTTATTTATAGTTTCAAGGTAGCTTGATTTGTTCTTATAATTCTACTATTATATCGTTAATCTTCGTTCCAGTGGCAGCGTTGGTTTGAAAATTTTATGGCCATCGTAGTGAAATATTATTATATACGTATCTTGACATTTGACGTTAAAATTTCATTTAGTTTTTATAGATAAAAGTAGGCGAAAAATAATTTAATGATTTTGTGTACCAAGGAAAAATAACCATTTCAACTGAAAAAAAGTATAAATGTAAAAACAAAAATGTGATGGTCTTTCGCTTTGGCAAGTATGGATAATAGCCCATTGAAGCATTTGAAATAAAATAAAAAAATTATCTTTTGAATATTTGTAGTTGAAATTTACCATGTGCATGACAGTAATAATGATTATAATATTATTTTAATATTTTATTTTATCATAATATTTGAATATGTGATTGTAGAGAGATAATTTTCTGAAAGTCATCACATTTATGAATGAATATCATTATTATTATGTATATAGAAAGTTGCACGACAAAATGGAATGAACTTATAATCGATGCTATTGCGCTGATGATTAAACAATATACTTATAAGTTGAGTCCCTGGATAGATTTATGAAAAGCAGAATCATGGAATTCATTTTGAAATAATTATTGTGCAAGAAGAAAACGTATATGTGCTACTATCGCAACTAAATAACATTCTTTAGCATTTATACGATATACCAATATTTAGTAATTGATTCTGTCTGATAGAATTGCATCATGGTAAACATGTGATAGGATATTATCGTTTAGTTGCAGATTTACATTTTTGTCTTGTACAATAATTGTTTGCAAATAAATTCCTTCTTCTTTTCTTTTAGGAAAAATTACCCAAGAATAATCTTTCAAACGTATAGCCAAGCTTTCAATCTTTTCATTCGTTGCTTTTAGAATTTTCTTTATTTTGTTTTTCATAAGAACTTTTGAAAAACTCTTTTGTCAAAATCATGCTCGGCCAAGTTTTCAATAGTTCTTTTGGAGAAGAGTATTTTTAACTTCTGAAAATAACTTATGTCACTGTTCAAAAAATCACTTTTTTTTTTCTAAAAACTTGACAAAACATCTCAATTTTTAAAAAATAAACGGCTTTTAGAAAAGAAAAAATACTTTTGAATTTTGGACTTCAAAATTTGATAAGCAGGGTTTAATTTTTGAAAAAAGACCCGACGTGCCAAACATATGATATCCCCCCCAAAAAAATGATATTTCAATATTATAGTGAATTTATTATGAAGGTGCTAGGAAGATAAGAACAACAAAAACAGACCATAACCCACCATATAGTGAAAGGTTTAGAACCACTATTGCATGTAAGAAAATCAATCATTATATATGTTCATTTCATTATAGGTAACTTACTAAGCAGCTTCCAGTACAAATGAGCCAATATCAAGCAGCCTCTTGACTTCGACCGCTAACTGCATTTACTGATTGAAGTCTATAAAATTCTGAAGCCACCTATTTGAGAGAGCTGTAGAGAATATATTTGCAAGTTGGTTACTTGAACAAGCACAACTCCTTGCCCTTAGTTCTCAAATGAAAAGTCCAAATACCACTTCCTGATTCTTTTGATTCAATTTGTCTCTGTCTCCATCATAAGCTTTTGCCAATACATGATCCCAATAAGAGGTGAAGATAATAACAGTACTAGTGCTGTAAAGGTGGATGTGGGCATAATTCTTTTTGATCTGAAACAGATGTGGCAAAAGTAATGCACACATGCATCTTACTAGCACTTGAAGATCCTGTGCCGCCGCTAGTCGCAGTGCCATTAGGATAGTTCCTCATTTCAGGGATTCCAAGAAAGATAATGTTGAAGCAGCATCCGCTGGTAAATTTAGTTCCATGATTTACTTCTATTGGACTAGCATATTTTTCTCTCTTTTCTTCTTAAGACATTGTTGAGAAAAGATGGTTTTCCGAATGAAATGAAAATTGGATTCATGTAACAGGAGAAAGATTTCCCATTCTGCTTGAAAGATATGTGGCCATGAAAGGGTTTCCCTTCAGACAATTTCTTATAGTCTGACTGTGTATGTGCAGCCATACACTTGCTAAAAGGATGTCAAGTACAGGCAATCTTTGGGCCACAAATGTCTACGCAAACTGATTTTGTAAGGTGACTTAGGGGAACAGGGTAAAAGTCCCTATCATTTCTCCAGCAACAAGTCCTTTGCTGATCAAGAAAATCCCTTCTTCGTCAGAGGAGCACTTTCTTCTTCCAGTCAGACTAAAGCCATTGCAGCAATTGTTAAAAACTATGATTGGAGGCAGGTTGTAATCATCTACGAGGATAGCTCCTATGGAACTTAGGATAGTTCCACATCTGACTGATTCTAACTGGAAATCAACACATTAGTCTCCTATAGAAGTGTTATTGTTTCTCCTTCAGCTAATGATGATCAAATCCTCAAGGAGCTATATAATGTGAATACAAAGCTGACCAGGGTGTTCGTCGTGCACTTGCAACCATATATATATTGCCGCTTTTCCTCAAACCAAAGCTGGGATGATGAGCAGTGGATATGCATGGATCATCACAGATGTGCTAACGAGTCTTCTGGACTTGGTCGATCATTCAGTGATTAAGTCATCAATGCAAGGTGTTCTTGGTATAAAGCCTTATGTTCAAGATCAAGAGCTTCTTTCATTTCACCAGGAGATGGAGAAATATTTATCCTATAATTTTTCCCAAATACATTCAGTATTAGATAACTTTCAAATAAAAATGGATGTTTTTTTTTTATTTTGCTTCTTTTATTTATGTATGTAGATATATATAATTAAAATTTTAACTAATTTTAATATGTATTTTTATTATGTGTGACTGAACACAAATATACATGAAAAAAATTTAAAGGGCGCTAAAAGATTTTGTTAGATTTATTATTATTTTGACAAATTAATGATTGAAATTTGTTTTTTATGGTCATGAAACTTATGATTCATTTGAGTTTTTAACTTGAGTAGAGTTGGGTGTTGAAAAATGAAAAGTATATTATTTATTTTTTTGGCAAAAAAAGTCGGACATATAGCCCCGAAGTTTTAGTCAATTTTAAATAAGCGAGCAAATATACTTGAAAAAAAAGGAGTGTTAAATAGGTTTGTTAGATTTGTTGTTATTTTTGATAAATTGATGATTAGAGTTTGTTATATATGATATGAAACTTATACTTAACTTTAAACATTTAGAATAGACTTGGTGTTGGTATTGAAATTAAAAATTGACAAAATAAATTGATTTTACATCATTGAAATTTAAAATAAATTTTACATAAACTATTATGAATTTTCAACCTCGATCACGTATGCATGAATTAATTCCAAAAACGAGTAAACTTGTAAGAAAAAAAATATAAAGTGGACATCAGTTACATGGCGACTCCAAAAGTGGATAGTTATAATCACGATTGTCGATCCAGACTAATTCCTGAGAATATCGCCGTCTCCCAGCTAGCACGTATCGAATAGCTCTTTTGTGTCGTCAAGATTAAGACAAATAAAAAATATAAAAAAACTAAAAAAAATAAAATATTAAATTTAAACTTAAAATTTTTATAATTTTAATCCACTTTATTAACCCTTACACACTACATCGGGTGCTTTTTATTCCCCTTCTTTCTTAATTTTTCCATCACGACACCCACCACCTCTCTTCTCCTTTATCCATTTTTATCTCTAAAACTTGTTGAGTTCTCCGAAAAGCTAATGGCCTTTCATTATACGCTAAAAGATGGTAACTTTAAGAACAGCTTTTAAACCAAAATATTTTAGGTGTTTTGATATAAAGTTATACTTGGGTGCTTTTATGTATTTATTTTTAAGTTAAAATAATAAAAATAAATTATAAATTATAAATTAAAATTTTTTAATTTATAATTTTTAACTTCTAAATCATATATCATAAACCTATTCATATGGGTTTGATACGATTAAAAGTTCTCTCATGCACAAATAACAAATGTTTTATTAAAATTTTCATATAGGTAACTTACTAAGCAGCTTCCAATTACAAATGATTCCAATGACCTTTAATCATCTCCAAATCCCAACCGATCGATGCAGTGGTTTTCGGAATCGAGCGTAAGCTTCGAGACACGGGCGTAAGTTTCGCTAAATTTCACGAAGGCGTATATTCATTGTATTTTTAATTTTATAATTTTATTATTAAGAAAATAAGTAAAAATAATATTTTTAACAAAAAAAAAAAACCCATTAATTAGAGAAATTAAAATAACAAAATAAAATCAAATAATTAAAAATATTTTTAATAATTCTGCAAATAAATTCAAATAAATCTCAATATTATAAATTATTATTGAAGAAAGATAACAACAATAAAAAATGATAATAGCGAGATAATCGATCTCCTTTAGTTCTTCTCACTACGAATTAATATTTACATTGATTTTTGTTTATATAATATATATATATATATATATATATTTCAAAGAAGGATAAGAATAAATATTGTAAACGCTATATAAAAATATAGATAAAGTTTATCGGGGGCGTAGGATTTATGAAATCTACTGTCACCATCGTTTTAAGGCGTAATCATCAAAAAAAATTATTGATAACATCATTTACTACGAGAGTTGTTTTAATTATTGATATTCTAGAAAAAATGACTATAATATGAAAATATAATAGCATAAAGTATAAATATTATTACACCAGTAATATTTATAAAAATACTTTTAAAATAATTAAAAATAAATTTAACGTTCGAAACTTACGTTTTACGCAGGAGAACTCTACGCTCAGTTTTCTGGGGCTCTACCCATTTTTATGGATCTACGCGCTTATTTATGTCCACGATGCGTTTTTAGTGGTAACCACGAAACTAAGCCCGGAGACGCCTTTGAAAACACCGAACCCAATATACGAAAATAATATATGAAAAAGCTAATGAATCAAAATGACTAATTCGTTCAAGTTAGAGCAAACTGCTGCATTCTACTTCACGTTATCATCCCCTTCATTAAAAAAAAGATTCTCATAGTTCGCCTGGCTTCATAACTACATAACTAAGGCGAACTATGAATGTTTAATTGTGTAACTCACTGCTGGAAAAAAAAAAAGAAGGAAAAGAAGTGCTTGGATTTACATATGCTTGCTAATCTTAATTTAAAAGAAAAATAACTGGGATATTATGTGATTTACTCTTTTTTTTTTTAATGCTTTAATTTCTGTAAATTGTACATTGCTCCAATTCTTCCAATTTCAAAAATAATAAATTTTATACAGTTAAAAGAAATATATTGCAGACAAGAAAAAATGTAGAATTACAGAAGTTCGCCCAAATTTAGGAGAACTATGTGTTATTATTATTTTTAATTATTTCTAAGTTTTCACTTATAAATATCAGTGAATTTCTTGTTGGAGGTTATCTTTTTTCATATACTATAACAGCCCAGCAATAATCTTTGCTCTTTGGCACTAAATCTAACCGCAATATTTCATTTTAATATAAGAAAAATGACTAAAATAGTTAGAGTTAATTTATATTAAGGTGGTAAAATTTTGTATGAAGCTGGTTCGATTAGATATAGTCTTCATGCATGAGTTCATAATTCTCAATTACTCTCAAATGATCGTTTATACGTGTTTAGGAGCAAAATAAACATATTAATTTCGAACTTTCGTTTGTTATTACAAAACGATATTTAATATTATTTATGACTAAGGTATCAATTTCTTATAAGACTCGAATTTAGAAAGCAATGTACAATTTATAAAAATTGGAGCATTAAAAAAGAAAAAAAAATCACAAATTTAAGCGCAAAGATATGACGTACGGCTGCAGTCAGCACAAAGAAAGCTTAGGCTCGAGAGGGGAAGGTGGCCAAGTTCGTATAAATAAATACGTGAGTTCATTCCCAAAACCAATATGAGATGTTTATTACTTATCTAAACATGCATTTGCCCAATTTGGCGAATTATGATTTTTTTAATTGGTAAAAATTGACGAAAAGTTGACGATGTGAAGTAAACAATGGTTGCGTCTTAACTTACTTGGCAATTAGCCGTTTTGGTTCCTTAGTTTCATATCTTGTTTTGATATATTGGCTCCATTAAGTTACTATTTTGGTGTCAGACTTCGTGTTTACCGTTTACTTAATTGACTTTACGCATTTTAATGAAGAGTCTCTCTAGAAGCCTAAGTCTCATCCCTTGGGCACATCTTGACTATAAAAGCGAGAGAGATGGATCATACAAAGGCACGCCATTTCTACTAAATACGATACCACATCCGATTTGATTGAACTCACGGATCCAATCGCTTTGGATCCTTGTTCCAATGTATCTCAGCCTTTCTACAAGTTCCAATTTAGAAGGCTGAAATTGACCGATGAAAACAAATAATGGCCAATAAAAGAGTTATAAGCTTTGAAGTTTATTTTAATGAGCATAAAAGCGGGGCAGAAGAATCTAATTACTTCTTTTTACGTCTTTTCACTTTATAGGGTGGAATCATGTAGTGCCTATGTAAGTTATACTAATTGCATCAGAATTTAGTACTATTTTTAAATCGTTTCACTTGTAGGAGTAGGGTCCATAGGTGCCTATGTTGGTCATGCTAATTGCATCAATTACTCTATGCATAACTCGAAGACGAGATGGCGAGTATGTTTGCAGTAAAATTTATTCGCACGGAGTTTTATGCTAAATGCGACATGGCCATAATAGTATTTAATTTAAATTTTTACTTTTATCTCTCAATGCGTAAATAATTAATGTGTTTTATTACTTCATTAAATTATACTTAGTGATAAGTTGTGATTAAGTGTAGAACTCGGTACGAATAAGTATTCTGTTTGTTTATTTACTTCATATGCAAACAACTACTCTCTCTTTGTCCATTTTACTTATCCAATATTGATTTGACACATTTTTAAAGAGCAACCAATAGAATGACAATTTTACTATATAACTCTTTTTAATATAATAAATTTAATGTTTGAAAAGCGACTATAGTTAATAATAACGGTAAATTAGCAATTTAGTAAATAAATTTCTCTCTTAATTTTTAAACTAAACAAGTAAAAATGAACACAAGGAGTAACTAAACAACAGCGTAAGATTTATTATAAATTAAGTGATTTAATGCGTGAGAATATAATTTAATTAATCATGGTATATATATTCAAAACATACTAAATAATTCCATTTCCCAGAAAGCTAGACTTTTGCCCATTAAAATAAGTATGACTACAAGAGCGGTGCACACCCTAATATTTGTATCATGAGGATATATTTAATTACGTATCTTTAATATAATTGAGAAAAATTTACATATTCTTCGTCAAATTCGACTTTCATAGTATGAGACCATGATTCCTTTAGTTATACCTACCCACATGGCATCCTCCCTTCCTTGCAAAATTTGTTCCCGAAAGTTCTTGAGTTCTTATACTTAAAACTTGTCACGGTTTAATCTCTTAGAAGTTTCGTTAAAAAATATTCTCTTTGGAAACAATTTTCTATCTCAAAAGTAGATGTGAGGTCAGTCGCTCTCTGCCTCTTCAAACCCCACATATGGGGTATATTGTTGTTGAACTTTTAGAACTACGAATACATTCTTTAGGAGTTTGGGCCAAATCGGGTAAGAAAGTTGGAAGGGAAATGTCAAAAAGGGTAAGTGGCTTGTGGAATATATCAAAAAAAAGGGTGGCGTCGAAGCCCCATGCCTCATTTGGTGTTAGTTGAGGAGGATGCCGTCAATGTATTTTTCTTGATAGGTGGGGTGCTTAGCGCCTGCTTATTTTAATTCTCTCTTTTGGGTAGGTAGGTGCCCAATGCTTTACTTGTTTTAAAATTAATTTTTCTATAATTCTCTTTTGAGTCGGCACCCCACTCATTTTTTCCTCTCTACTGGAGGTCGTTGGGGTGTTAGCGCCTCATTTGTCGTTTATTTATTTATTTTTTCTTGGTCGTGAGGTGGAAGTGCCCCATTTGTTTTCTTTAAGTATAGCAGCAAATGAAATTATTTTCCATGTCTTGGTATGTCAGTATTACGACCCAAATGAACTTTATTATTTTTTGTTTTGGTCTAGGGGTCCCTGCGACCCAAAATGAAAAGCATCGAGGATGATCTGAAGAAGTCTTTAGCAGGCGTGACATTTGCTGCTATACTTTAAAGAATAAATGGGGCGCTTCCACGTCAAGAAAATAAAAAATAAAAAAGATAAACAACAAATGGGGCGCTTACTCCCCAACAACCTTAAGAGGAAAAATAAAAAAGCGAGTGGGGTGCTCCCAAAATTATAAAAATTAAATAAAATAACAAGTGAAGCGTGAACACCCGACTAAGAAAATTAAAAATAAGTGGTCTTTGGGCACCACGACAAAAAACCACACATCCTTTCTTAAGGAAACATCAAAGGGGCGTGGGGCTTACAGCGTACTACTGATATATTCCTGACTACTGCCTTTGTTGACCTTTTTCCTCTAATTTTCTTACGGTTGGCTTCGAACTCCGTTCTTTAGCATGAACAAGTCAAGTATAACTCTAAAGACTTTTTCAGCCACATTGTTCAAACTCCCAACCAAAGTTTAGCAACTGGAGAACAGAAGCATTAACTTCAACCACTTTCTTCTTTGAAAACTTCAACTTTTGTCCTTTCTTTGCCACGTGAGTATGGGTTGGACTCATATATCCAGAGCCACCCATTTGACAGAGCTGTAGCCTATAGAGAATATCTTTTTAGGTGGTTACTTTCCACAACTTTCAAATCACTTGTGCAGATTTCTCAAAATGAGGAAGTCCAGATGCCACTTCTAATTCTTTTGATTCAATTTGTCCCCGTCATTAGCTTTTGCCACTACATGATGCCAATAAGAGGTGAAGATAATAACACTAGTGCTGCAAAGGTGGATGTGGGCATAATTCTTGATCTGGAAACAGATGTGGGAAAAGTAATGCACATATCTATCTTACTAGCTCTTGCAGATCACCATGACAACGCTAGTCCACGAATTGCCATTAGGATAGTTCCTCACTTGAAGGATTCCAAGAAAGATGATGTTGAAGCAGCATCTGCTGGTAAATTCAGCTCCATGATTTGCTTCTGTTAAACTAGGATATCTTTCTCTTTTTGCTTCACGAGTCTCTAAAATAAACACTTTGGCTTCCCAGAAGCTTGGCCAAATAAGCTATCAGACATACTCTGGTAGTCAGTTATTCATGCCCTATTTGCACAAGATACACTCTTTTTCTAAAATTTTCTTTGTTTTTCCCCTTCGGCTTTCCCTGCATACAATTTCTTATAGTCTGAATATGTATGTGCAGCCATATACTTGCTAAAGGATGTCCAAGTACAAGCTATCTTTAGACCACAAATGTCTGCAGACTGATTTTGTGATTGACTTAGGGAAAAGTAAGAGTCCCTATAATTTCTCCAGCAACAAGTCCTTTACTTGCAGTCAAGGAAAATCCCTACTTCATCAGAGGAGCACTTCCTTCTTCCTGCCAGACAAAGGCCATTGCAGCAATTGTTAAGAACTATGGCTGGAGGCAGGTTGCTGTGTCTGCGGCGAGGATAGCTCCTATGGAGCTGGGATAGTTCCATACCTCACTGATGCCTTGCAAACCCAGCACTTTAGTCTCCTATAGAAGTGTTATTTTCTCCTTCCAGCCAATGACGATCAAATCCTCAAGGAGTTATACAAGTTGAATACAATGCAGACCAGAGATTTCATCGTGCGCACAACCATTTCTTGGCTCGCGTCTTTTCCTCAAGGCAAAAGAAGCCGGGGATGATGACGATGGATATGCATGGATCATCACAGATGTGCTGTGGTCTTCTGGGCTCAGTAGATTCTTCATGATTGAGTCATCAATGCAAGGTGTTCTTGGTATAAAATATATATTCGAGAACAAATGAGCTTATCAATTTCACCAAGAGGTGGAGAAGGAGATTTCATCAAGAGTATCCAGACATGGACAAGAAGTGAACCTCAATGTTTTGGGCTATAGGTATGATGGCATCACAGTATTAACCAAAGCATTAGAGAAGGTGGGTGGTACTGCCATCTCAAAATTCAAGAAAGCAGCCATTAGAAAGAACTTAACAGACTTAGATGCACTTGTCACCTCAGAATTGGGATCTCTGCTCACTGACTTTATGCAAAACACAACGCTAAAAACAGGTCTATGTGGTGATTTCGTGTTGATGGAAGTACCTTACATATCAGATTGTGAATATAATTGGGAAAGGAGAGAGAAGCATTGGATTCTGGACACAGAAGGATGGAATTTCGTGTAAACTGAAGATGAATGGTAAAATGGCAGCTAATAAGCAACTAGGAAACATTACTTGGCGGGTGAATCTACTGTGCTCCAGAGGCTGGGAAATACCCCAAATAGAAAGAAGTTAAGGGTTGGAGTTCCTGTCAAAGGAGGGGCTACAGGAATATCATTAAAAAATTAGGAAAGAGATTCAAAAACAAAAACCAGTAACTGCAACTGGTTTTAGTGCAGATAATCTTCAAAAAAGTCATATTTATCTTTGCCATATGATGTCCCTTCTGAATTTTTGAATTTCAAATACCAGATAGCCCCACTTCTCCCGACTATGATAATCTTGTTTACAAGGTCACTTCTAAGGTAATACCAAATCCTTGTGTAAAATGACCACTTTGGCTGAATACCTTACATGCTCCTTTGTTGACCATCTTATCTACTTTCTGCTCTTGCTTTGGCTAAGGAATACCAGCCATAAATACCCAATAATCAATGTTTTTCTTAGACAGGACTATGATGCAGTTGTAGGTGATGTGACCATTTTAGCGAGAGGCGGTCCAAGTATGTGGATTTCATTACCTTTTACAGAGTCGGGTATTTCTGCAGTTGTGCGGTGGGGATGATGAGAGGAATGCTTGGATTTTCTTGAAACCTCTAAAGAGAGAGCTTTGGATGACAACTGGAGCATTCTTTGTCTTCATTGGTTTTGTGGTTTGGGTACTCGAACATCGTGTAAACAAAGAGTTGAGGACCCAAGCCGCAAAACATTTGGGATGATATTCTGGTTTTCCTTCTCAACTCGTTTTTGCTCACAGAAGTAAGGTCTCTAACTCAAAGGAAAAGAAGTATATGTAAGCTTTACATTCTCCTTTCACAAGAAATCATATTATATGGCTGCTTGTTGCAGGAAGCCGGTAACAAGTAACTTAACAAGATTTGTGCTGATTGTGTGGGTTTTCGTGGTTCTGGTGCTGACATCAAGTTATACAGCCAGCTTAACATCTATGTTAACAGTGCAGCAACTTCAACCTACTATAACAGACCTCAATGATCTCGTAGAATGGAGAATATGTTGGGTATCAAAAGGTTCCTTTGTCAAAAGGCGTCTTGAAAGCGCATGAAATTTTGATAGCTCAAGTTAAGAAGTTATAGTACATTGGAAGAGTATAATGATGCGCTCTCAAGAGGAAGTAAAAATGGAGGTGTTGGTGCAATTATTGATGAACTCCCTTATCTCAGAAACTTCCTCAACAAGTACTGCAGGAAGTATATTATGGTCGGTCAGACTTACAAGACTGCTGGCTTTGGATTTGTAAGATTCTCTCTGCGTCTTTTATTGGAAAGATTTCATAACTTCAGAAGTTAAACAATTTACACAATCTATTTCATTTTCTCAACAATTTTTGCAGGTGTTTCCAAAGGTCACCTTTGGTACCTGACGTCTCAAGAGCAGTCTTGAAGGTGACTGGAGGAGAGAGTTCATGAATAACCTGATACAGAAATACTTTGGGAATGAAACAGACTGTCCACAGAAAGATGGAATGGCTATAACATCTGATAGTCTCACGCTAGATAGTTTTAAGGGCCTTTCCTCATAGCTGGTGGCATCAGCAGGTTCAGCTCTTCTCGTATTCTTCCTCATCTTCCTATATCAGAATCGGAAATCTTAACTACTGATAATTCAATACGGCAAGCTTTCTGCCATAGCAGGTCTTAGGGGAAGAGAAAGAGAAACCTAATTCTAAGTCTGAAATGTCGGGAAAAGGCAATGAAAGCCAAGCTTGACTACCACCTATTTGCATCAAGTGCAGCTTCCCTGAAACTTGTGCCCTACCTTCCTTCACAAAGCCAGAAAGAACTACATCACCCCAAATGAAGGATTCATCACCAGAACCTGGAACTCCAGTTCAAGAACTCATTACAGAGGCAAATGAAGAGGCATGGTACATATAACTGCTAATACAATTATGAACAACCTAGGATAGACTGTATACTGATGCACTAGCGTTAGAGAAAAGTTCAATCAGATTACATTATCATTGTAACAGTCTTGGCCATAATATTTGTATCAAGAGTTCAGGTGGATAAGCCAGATTTAAGAGGAAGAGTAACATATATTTACTATGAATGTCTCAAATAACTCAGCTCCAAGATGTTCGTGAAAAGAGACAGGAAGGCTTTATAGTTTGCTGACGCAGTGCCAAGTACAGCTGGGTTTAGGAGACTACCAAGCATGAGTTATGAGAAATATATCATGTCTTGCATTAACATATATTTCTTTTTATAACAATCCCAGTCCAGTGGCCACAGTTCAAAAATTGGTAAATGATGGGTTCGGACTTCTACCCAACTCCACCTAAGTCTAGGTTTTAGTCTGTCATTGAGTTTGAACCCGTGACATGCGTGAAGCGAAAGCAAAAACATGTTAGTGTTTTGCCTCGCTTAATATGTACTAGTGTCGTCATCAAAGCTCTAAGACATGTTTTCCTTGCCAATGAGCGCCTACAGGAGGCAACACTAAATAATAAATATTTCACTTTATCTTAATTTTTTTCAATTTCTTTGTCCATGTATTTGTTATTCATGCTTATAATTGTGGTCTTGGACTAAGCTTATATACATTTGTATTTGTTTCTCATTTGCTCTTTTCTCATTAAAGCTCATGTTTTATTAGGTGTTTTAGCATTTATAAGGCCCCAACGGACCTTAGAACTTTTTTGTGCTTTTCTCTTTCGATAACGCTACTTTCAACTAGAAGCCAAAGCCCTCGGTTTGGGTGCATTAACATATTCTATCAAGCCTCAAAACTTATTTCCAAAGCATTGTATTGGAGTATTGAACAATAAGAAAAGAGTTCCAAACTTCAAGCCATAGTTTCAAAGGTGGCACTAGCATTTGTAGTTAGAAAATCTGGTTTCAAAAAATATTCGGGATGCAAGTTGTGGTAATTTGTTCATTAGTTTTAGGTTTTGGATTCAAACTCAAAAGAAAGCATAAAACAATTCTACTCAACCCTCAGCTTCCTTCTTATCCCTTTCTATTAACTTGGAACATAGAAAGCATACTCACAAGTTTGCTTAGAAGACCAAGGCGGTTATTTTCTGTTATGTTCAAGACAATCTTCAAAGGCTCAATGAATTCAATTGTAGTAAACATTAGGATTGATACTTTATGATAGCCTGGACAAGTTTCCTTTGAAAATAGGAAATAAGTCCTTGACAACGAAGCAGGTTCTAAATAAACATTATCACAATTCCATCCAACTAGTAATCTAGTATAAATCAAGGTCAATCGGCTATATTATTAGCATATCAATGTATTATGCAAGCTCCACCAGATGCACACCATACATAATTTGGATAGTACAAAATTCACTTGAGGAAAGAAATAAAGCCTGAGATCCAACCTTGTTCTCAGCTGCCACAGGAGAATCTGAGCGGATGGCTGTTAAAAAACCAGCAATGTTATCGGTAAAGCGAAAACACAGCCTGCACTGGTGATAAGACAATAAGCGAAAAAAACATCCTCCATTCCCCATTCCCTCATCTAAAACATAAATATACATACATATATATATATGTATGTATATATATGCTATATAGATGTATGTATATATATAGATATGTAGAAATATGGAATTAATATTTTCAGAAGTGCATACATCACATGATAATGCAGATTGCAGACTCTTTTCTTAAACATACAAAGGAGAAACAAAAGGCTAAATTTCTGTTTACCACAATTTATTTGTTTATGACTTTTAACATGTGTGAGAGTTATTCCAATTAAAGAGCATGTATAAACACAAACAGAAGCATCTATGTACATCAATCGTGTATATTAATATCAATTCACCAGTGGCCAGGTAATTGTCATGTCATAATGATCCTCCACTTCTTATTTCTCTTAATGAGTCAACTTCCATTTCAAATTCCAGTTAGACCTTGTAGTCTTGTACTATGAAAAAGGAAAACGAGAAGAAACAAATTATGTCAGTGAAACTATTTCATTAGAAAATGTTGAGAATATAAATGTATAGATATGATGAAATCAGAGGTGGCTCAATACTATTGCTGGCCTAAAAGCCAAACTTCAATGAGAGATCTTGATATTATTTTTTCAAAAAAAGATATAATATTTTTTTAATTTAAAATCTATTTTTCTAGCTTTTTGAGATGAAAAGTTATGAATAATTATCTTATAATTGATTCTCACTAGTTTCCTCCTCTTCGTCTTGAATGATATTATCATCTAATTCAACCGAGTTAGTAACTTGTTCATCTTGCGAACATTCTCCTATATTTCGAATTTTGTTTTTTATTATTTGTTAAATTTTTTTATCAAAAAGCTCATTTTGAGAAGATTGTACCAAAGCTTCATTTTTTTTTCTTTTAAGTTTTGAATAACTGGATTCATATTTTCTAGTAGACATATTTTAATTTCAATAAATAGTAAAAATAATATATGTCTATGCAATAAAAATATCAAAAAATAAACTTTAACTTAAAAATAATATTAAAATATAAAATAACACGAATCTGATTCAATAACTTAATCTAGAAATAAGAACTTGTTGCTTTATAAAATACCAGCAGTGCTTGATATCCAAGAAAAAACAGATCAATAATTATTTTCCCACACTTTTGCTTTTATTTCTAGAATAATATTGTTAAAAAAATCTGTTGAAGCCTTGAAGGAATAAAGATTGAAAATAAACAGAGATGCAAGACTATTGCTTTTAATATAAAAAAAAATTGAATATTGCGAACCCAAAAAAGGAAATGAAAAGGCTTACTTTAACTTTGAAAAAGTAAAAAGAATAATCCATCTGTTTCATTTTAATTGTTAGATAATTAATTTTTTAATATATTAAAATATTTGATTTCAAAACTTAAGAGATAATTGACCATATTTTTCAATTCTACCCTTAATAGTTAACGTCATTCTAAAATATGAAAAAGAATTATTATTGTATGTTTTGAAAAAATTAATAGAACTATATTAGTTAAATTACTATCCTATTATTTTTTAATGAATATGCAAATTTTATCGTAGCAATTAAATAAACCCGAGTGAATAATTACTTTTTGTCTTTCTTTTCATAAAATTTTTTGTTTCTATACATTAGAGTGCTTTTCCGCATGCCCGCTTTTTGTCAAATTAAAAGTTGAAAAGATACTCCACGTTTCAAAATGCGTTAGGTTTTTAAAAATTTAAGAGATAATTGATGCGTATTTTTTAATTCTACACTTAGTACTTAAATCTATACTAAAAATATAGAAAAAATGTTATTATATGTTTTTAAAAAATTAATAGAGTTATATTAGTCAAATTACTATCTAATTTTTCTTAATGGATATGAAAATCTTATCCTAGTAATTAAAATAAAGGGAGTATATTTCTGAATAAATGTAATATTTTTTACAAACATTGATGTAATAATTATTTTATGGCTTTTAACCAAAGGCCATAAAGTCTGCCCAAGTTAATTACTCCCTCTATTTCAAATAAGTGGTGTTTTTAACTTTTTAAATTTTGTTTTAAATAATATGATGTTTACATAATCAAAAAGATATTAATGATACTTTTTCAATTTTATTCTTATTTAAATGGAGAGTTTTTACAAAATCAAAAATATGTAAGAGTGTTATATCTTTTTCAAGATATTTATTAGGGATAATACATTTTTCTTTTTAGAAATGAGTAGTTTTATTAAAAGGTGTGCATGAGCTAAAAACATTACTTATTTTGAAAAAGAGAGAATAATAAGTCCGACGTCAAACGGCAAATAAAATAATTATAAATTTCACACTTTAGATCCATATTAATTAAATAGGACACCTCGTTAATCATTGATCAAGGTGTAACAATCCGTTAAACATTTATTATGCAATAAAAATATATATAAATAGGTGGACCTCGTTGGGCAACTTTTCTATTGCACAAATGGAGGTTTAATAGATTGTAAACCTCATTCAACGTTTAACGAGGTGTTCCATTTGATCAATATGAATTTTAAGTATCCACTTTAAAAATTTACAATTATCTTATTGCTCATTTAGTGTCTGACTCAATTATCATCCATGCCAAGTTTTAGTGGATATCGACATGCAAGACTGAAAGGTTGTTTGGTAGTAATTAAATAATTCCATGATAATTAATTCCTGATTAAAATAATTGCAAAAATTGTTATTCTATCTTCGATGATTAATAAGAAGTAAATAATTTTGAAATTAATTTTTGGATGATTTATCCGTTTATTTGGAATATAATCTTGAAACAACTAATTCTGAAATTTGGTGGGAGGAAAATAACACCATAATCCCGAAATAATTTATTAAAGATTTTATCACCAACCAAACATGAAATAAATCATTCAAAAAGTGGTCAAACTCATTTATTCTTTATTTCTCGATAAAAATAGAATAACAATTCTAAGATATTTTAATCCAAAATGAGTATTCTGAAATTATTATTTCCCTAATAAACTACCCAAAGCATGGAGGCTTCAAAATCCACAAAAAGAGGTAGATAAACATTCAAAATCACTTGTAGTTCAACTCCTTGGTTATCTATTTTGTCAGCGATAGAGTTTTAATTGGGAACGTTTTCATGTGTAGGAGCAGAAAAACCATGGATATTTTCAAACCAAAAATTATTGCTCTCAGCTCCAGTTATAAGAGAAAAATCTCCTCTTGATTAATAGAATGGTTTGGAGAACAGCTATATCAGAAATCCAACAAAGTTAATTCTATGAACAAGAATCTCATTGCATTCTGCCATGTGAACATAAAACTAGATTTAGAAATGCCGACTATTAATCCCTCAAAAAGAAAAAAAAAGAAAAACCGAAGCCTACAGATTTGCGAGTTCAATTCGTTTACAGCTCCCTACAACGAAATGCCCCTCAGTAATAACAGCATCCGGAGAATAGAAACAAAGCAATTGCTGAAACATTAACCTTAGTTGATACACAAAATAGGGAAAACCAAGATCTCAACTTTGAGTTTCCTTTTGAAAGGGAAAGAAGACAAGAGAGATCGCTTACTGGGTTTCTGAGGCTTGCCATCCACCCATTTGGAGATGGAGTAATGGACCTTCTCACGGCTCAAAGCTTCGGACTTGTAAGGCTCTGAGGCATTTTCTGACCAGGTTGGCGCATAGGTTTGAGTATGTTATGTAAGTCATCCCTGCCCGACCTCCAAAACGGCGCCGCGCGTTGAAGCCATTTCTCTGCTGCTTTCACTTTCTCTTTTCTGGATCGCTCTCTCTCTCGCTCGCTCGCTGTGTTTTGTTGCCCGTATACTACAGAAATTTATATCTTCCTTTAAATTTTGGAATAAAATTTGTTCCATTAATTTCGTAAAAATACTATTTTCTTTCTTTTGATTTATTTATAAAAACACATTTCAACATTTCCAACCAGTGACGTTGCCACAAATTCAAATCAAAATTCTAATTTCAAAATTTTAAATTAAAATATTTCAATTTTTTAATTTTATAATTTATGATTGTGTTTTTATAAATTAAAATTAAGATTATATTTTTAATCCATAGACAATAATTCTTTAAAAAAATATATTATATTATGCCGTACTATATTATTTTAATAAACTTAATATTTTAATAGCTTGTATCATTTATTGTTGTTATATAATAACACATGCCAACAATTTAAAATAGAAACTCATAAAAAAATAGAGTTACTATAAAAAAAAATTAAAAAAAATAAAAATTATTAAATTGATTGAAATTGATGACTATTGAAATATGTTATGTTAGTGAATAACAAATCTTATATTCCCGTGAAATTATACGCACCGGAGGTAATTATTGTGTTATGCTATTGAATTATATTTGTTTTTGAGTGACTTAATTTGGGAAGCTTGAGGTGAATCAGGTCCATCAGCTTTCATTAAACATGAAGACTAAACCAAAGCACACAAATAATTCCTAATCCAAAAGATAGATTCTAGCACCATAATTTTTTATGCTGTAGCTCATTTTAAAAAAGCAAACAATTAAGCCAGAGGCATTTTAATATATTTTATATATTTTTAATTTAAAATTATAAAATTTAAAAATACTTAAAAATATTTTTATTTTTTTAAATAAAGTAAATTAACATCAGATAAATAATTAAAGCTGTGGGAATATAAATATTTTCATATATTTTTATATGAAAACTAATTTTGGAGGGGAGTAAACTATTGCTGTTGTTATTGTAATTGTGGTATTGAGCGGCAGTAATAATGGTTTACCTTTCACTGGGCATTCCTGATACGGTAATATCAGCAATGCAGTATCCTCAGGCAGCAGCTGCCCCAGAGAGGGCGTGCGCCCCTAACTTTGCGGTCGGGCCATCAATCTGCTTCTCCCCCAAAATAATCACTTCCCCAAATCGGCAGCCAGCTTTCCGTTTCTGTTCCACGAAGTTTGGCTCAGCTCTTCCGTCCGGCGGTTTGAGGACTCTGTCAGTTTCGCGTCGGGCAAACTACAGCGCCGGCGTACGAGCAAGTTCGTCTTCATTCTCAAGCTCTTCCTCACCGTGGGATGACAAACCCTACCAAGTTTTACCGAATGGAAAGATAGTCTACTTGGACGAACTGGATGTTGTTACCTTCCTTGACCCTCCCATGGAGCTTATTCCTTTGGACCCATCTTCGTATAATCCCGCCTCTTATCTCTGGTGAACCTCTATTACTGACTTGCTTCGATAGACGATTAGTATGTTTGATGCATTACTGTGAAAGTGTATTGTGCTCTCTGCTTGTGTTCTCTACTTGTTTATGCTGTAATATTTTCTGATCGATATATCTTTTAGTTGGAGTAATTAAACTATTAGATTCTTCATGGAAAAGAGGAAGGTCCATTTTAGCAGTCGCCTAATTTCTTTTCTGTCATAATTTCTCATTAACCTTGTTATTTGTTCTTGTGGTTAGGAAGAAAATTGATGATATTCCAGAGGAAAGGCGATACAGGTTGTTGTCCTTGCTTAACCCAAGGTTTGTCTGTTACTTGGTCTCCTTTCTTCTCTTGATTTTATGACTTGCGCTTCGTGAAGCAGAGAATACTCCCGTTTGCCCTTTTTGTATGACATAGCTTGACTGAGCATTTAGTTTAATTGGATAAATTGACTCATATGCTATATTGATAAGAGTAGATCATAGTATTTCATTAATAGGCAGGGTGAGGCCAGCGTAGAAGGAAAATAACATTTTGGTTAAATTTGGATGATTTGAAATGAATTTGAATTCTTGAAAGAAGTGAGTTTATTGGATGAAGCATTTTATTAGAGGAAAGTAAATGTTAACGGTACAAATTGGAAATCTGCGGCTTTTCTTTACAGTGTTCCTAGTTGTTAGACATCTTAACCCCTGCTATCTAAACCCCTCAGGCCATCCTTTTGCTTTTTGTGATCTATGCTTATTATAAATATATGGTAAAGACTTTTATGAATTTATTAGCTTGTAAAATCACAGAGTACCTACTGTGAATGTGTTAACAATTGCTTAAAGCGAGGAGGATCTTTAACTATAAGCAAAACCATGATTATATCCTCCTTCCCCCACCGAATAAGCTTGCTATGTTCATTACATATCTTTACATCTCAAAATATATCATTACATCTCACAGTAAAAGAAATTTTAAAATAACCCATCCTACAGACAGTCAGCTTATGTGACATAGCATACTACACAATTGATAGTGTTACAATATTCATATCCTTAGTTTAACTTCAAGCAGGTTGATATCACAAGCTTGGGAAATAGCTGGCACACGGTACGATAATCCAAAGTTGGTAGAGAAAAGTGCATCTAGCTTGCTATCAACCAGAGATAGTGAAACAGTTGCTGAGTTTTGGAAGTGCCGAACAAGCGGAGGTTACACATCTTGATTTTTGTAGTTTCATGATCCAAATTGTTCTATGCTCTTGATTTATGTTTCTAATAATACTAGACCGTGATAAAATGTTGTCCAGGTTTGTAGCCAAGATTGGTGGTCTGGTATTTCTTCTATTTGCCCTTAGAATATGAAGGTTTCAAGCAATTAGATGATCCCAGATTTTGAAAGTCGCATGTACTCAGAGGGAGTTGGGTTGATAATTCAAAATCCATCTGTACACGTATTTGATTTGGGGTGAGGTAGGGACGTAGGGTAGTCATGGAGGGAGAGTTTGATGGACGTAGGGTAGTGCAGCCTTTCCTACTTCTCTAATGGGAACTGTATCCTACTAGCTGTTAGTAACGTACCAGTATATGTCATTTTCAATTCAATATTCAGTGAATGATTTTAAGATACTTTGAAATGTGAACAGGTCCACTGCAGATTGCCTGGTTAAATTTCTTCAAAAAGGTTATACCCCTTAACTGGTGTCTTTTGAACTGATTTTTGGAGGCATTCAACTATGGTAATTTGGTGCTAATGCTTGAGTTCTTGTACTAATTTTTATGCCAGGTTGTATTTCACAGTGGTGATGGGAAGGCATACGGGCGACTCATTAGTAAGTTCATTAAGAGCTATCTTGAGCTATATGCCAACCACTTCTTCTTTTTTTTCTGAATAATTTCTCCAGAGAAGATAGTTGTTTGTTTCAAGCTTTTTGCATTTTGTCACTCAGAGTAGTAATCTTGAGAATTCTTTTGCAGTTTGTTACTTGTCTGTTTATAATTGAGTATTATGCTTGCATGGAAATGTTGCTTTATTATTACAAAGACAGCAATCTCAGATATATGATACTCCCTCTGTTTTAATTTACATATTTTACTTTCTGTTTTGATCTATTTACAAAAGAATGCCACTTTCTATGTTTAGTAACTCTTTCATTCCAACATCCCATGTGACATGTTTAAGACCACAAGATCAATAGGTATTTTTGTACATTATGCACATATTTAGTTTAAGACCACAAGATTCAGAGATCTTCCTCACCTTCTTAAATTCTGTGCCTTAGTCAAATTGTCAAACCAAGACACATAAAATGAAACGGAGAGAGTATATGTCTGATAATGGTCAGGAATAATATCTAAGAATCAGGCAACATACATAATCAACTTATTAGGTTCCACACTTACCACTGATTAAATAATGATATGATTACTGCACGATTGATTTGCCTAGTATATTTTCCTAACCAATCATCCACGTTATGCAGGTGAATCAGTTTTCTCTGGGCTCTCAAATTCATTTTATCCTTTGTACTTTACGGTTAGTGAACTCAAAGAAGTAATGTCTACAGAAGAGCCTTGTGATTTAGCATATGAATTCAAAGATGGAATCTTGGATCTCCCTGATTTTCCTCGTGGTTTCCCTAAGCCAGGTGAGAATTATTGCATCAGGCTTCATGCTTCTTTTTTAAACAGAGATAACAGCTTCTCGTGCAAACCACCTATTGCCCATATGCAGTTTGTGCTCTATAATTATTTTCTTACCCTTCAGTGGCCTATCTATCCTAACCACTCTTGAACAATTGTTTCTGTACTGCTTTCTCTCTCTCTTCCTTCTTTATCGTTGCATCACAAGCTCGCCCGACAAGCCGCATTGATACATGTCCTGAAATACCCGTCTTGGTAGTGAGTCTTATAGTTGTTTTGATTTCATTTTCCTCTGTATTGCCAAGTTGACTAGTTCAAAACCTTATCTAATCGGTTCCTGGCAGGGAAAGTTTCATGGACTCTATGACCCCACTATGTTCTCTATTGGCACGAATATTACCATAAAAATGTTATGCATGAAGTTTATGCATAGGTCCACCTTAGACACCTCTAAACGTCCCTCTTGATTTCACTGTCATATCTGACTGTCGACTACCAAATCTACTAGTGCTTTGTTTCTCTTCCAATTTCCATAGAAAATTTAAAAGTGGGGGAGGGGGGGATGCTGTGGGTTTCTTCCTCCATTAGGTTGTTATTATAAACATTGCTACTAAAGTAATACAATGTCATGAAACCTCTTCCTTGGCATTGATATGGTATTCCCGAGCTTCTTTGTTGTTTCATGTAGTGCAGTCTAATTACTTACCCATTTGAGGTGTTTTAACATCTCAGCGGATCATCCATGGCCATTTAACGATGAGATTGTCATATATATACGTCATGCGGGACCAGGAGTGATGGTAGGGCAAGCTTGGCAAGAAGGAAAAGCATTAAAACAAGTGCCTAAAAAGCTATGCGGTGAAATATTGATGGTGAAAGAGAATTTTTCTTCTCAGCCACAATCAGGCTAGTTAGCGGTGAAATATCTGTTGTTCCTGTGACCAGCCAGCTCTTGGTATGTAGTTTTACAAATGTACATATTGTCATTTCTAGGCTCATTTCTTACTATCGTCACTTCTCCAAGGTTGCTTGTGCTTTTTATGGCTCCTAATCTTTACTTGGGCATTTAGTAGAATTGTGATTCCTTGCAACTTGCAAGGAATTTCTTCATTAATTTCCTTTGTTCCAAATATTTGTATTTTATATTATTTCAAATATGGTGGAAGGGATTACGATATGAGAATTGAACCCTTACCATGACGGTGAAAGTTCATGTAGTCAACCTACTGAGTTATTAAGATTCCCCTTGTACTAAATATAATTCTAATCCCCTGTACTAAATATAATTCTCTTACAACCTGAGAAAAGAAAATCACAAATAAGAAATTGTCTTGTTATATCCTGTATACTAAGATGTCCTAATTGTTCCAAAAGAATAATCTTATTTGTATTTTAATGAAATTTTATCCATTTTCTACAAAATATCATTTTCTTACATTGTGAACTCTCTCACTATTTGTATATAAAAAGGTTAACGGATAAAACTCACTTCTACAATAAAATGATTTTCAAAATTGGTTTTATTTTCTACTTTTCAAACAAATGGAAGAAATATTAAAGAATGAAAGAAGCATATAACAAGAATTTTAGTTGGAACCTACCATTTGAAAATGTAACTCGTAATTTGTGGTGAATTTGATTGATTTTAGAAATATAAAGTGGGCAAGGTAAGAAAATCCTTAAAATAACCTTCTTAAGAAAGGATATTTTTCCCACATTTGGAACTTGGAAGAACAGATAAAAGTATGTGATGAAACTAGAAGATTTTATTCTTCAAACATATATAAAGTGAAGAAGAAATGAATATATGAGTAGAAGAAACATTTGTAGATATACAATACTACTACTACAGCAACAAAAAAAAACATTTTTGCAGATTATCTCTATCTCAGTTGCTCTTTGACAGTCCTCTTTTATTTGAATCTAAAATCAACAATGTGAATGAGTTATCCAATCAAAGAAATTATTGATGGGAGTGAAACTGAAGTAGATCGTATGAATTTCATAAAAGGAAGATGCACTTTTGTTAATAAAATAAATTCTTTTCAGAATTTGAATATGAAACTTTTGATTTAAAGATAAAAGCAATTTCTATCTCTAAAAAGGCTTATGCACTCCACGACTTTCTTATGTTATGGGGTCTGGCAGAGTGCAGTGAATTTAGGTTTGTCAACCCTAGTCGGCATCCGCCTCACTCAATAACCTTATCTTTTTTTTCAGTCTTTTATATTTTTCTCTCATCCATAAAAAGAAAAACAAATAGACATGTATTCTTTTGTCTTATTTGTTATAATTTTTTAAAATTAATTATTAAAAAAACAAAAAAAACATGTAATTTACAAATTTAAGATAAAATTAATTATTTGTTAAATTTTATTCTTAGTAAGTATTTTAAAACTACAAACACCTTAATAGAATAAATATTTTTAATAAAAATAAATTATACCTTAAGACATAAATGAAGATAAAATAATTTAAAATCCTTCCTATTAAAGAGATATGAATAAAAAAAAATATGATAAATAATTTAAAACTAACGGATATACGTCTCATTTCACAGTCTCTTTTAACTATTTATTTATTTTAACTTGTAAACAACAGTTGTCCACTTACTAAAATTTTCATCTTTCCAACGCTGGAGGTGAAGTGCAATATAGAAAAGAGTTAAACTACATTTTTATCATAATTTATTTGCATATGTACTTTTAAAACATTTTTAATCTAACAAGTTGTAGGTTCTAATTTATGTAAAATGTATTTTAAAAAGATCAATAATTCGATGTCCAGATTGAGACAAAAATAAGTATGACCATTGTCGGGAAAAAGTTAGATCATTGTACTTCTTTTTTCTCAACATATATGATACTATTTAATTAGATATAAAAAGAAAGGTTTAAAAATATTTTTTTTTTTTTAAAAAGAATATGATCTAAATAAGCATTTGATACATATTTGACTGCGGTAAAATGTATAGTGACAACGTTTGTTTGAAAATTTATATTTGTTATAGTGTGATATTATTATATATATGCGATATTTGATGTTTATATCTCATTATATTATAAACAAAATTACACAAAAATCTAGTTTAATAATTTTGTGTATCAAGAAGATGAAATGTTTTATTAACCAATTTAACAATAAAAATGAAAAAAGTATAAATGTAAAAAACGTAAACAACCATATCCTCTTCTCGTGATTACGGCCATGCTTGGTTGGTCTTATTTTGATATATTTTCTATTATATTAAGTAATTGAAATTTAGTATGTGCATGACATTGATGATGATTATAATAAATATTTTAATATTTATTTTTATACATAATATATTTCTTATAAAATGTCATATCACAATATTTGAGTTTTGTTGTTATAAAAGGTAATTTTATAAAAATTATTGCCGCTATACTAAACGTCACATTTGTTATAGATAAAATCTTTATTATAAATAAGTAAAATATAACATGAAAAATCAGTTCTGAAAAAAAGGGAGACCTTTATTTTATTACTCTTGAGGGTTGTGTATAAATCATGGAACAATAGTAATAAGATTCAATCATTATTATAAAAGTCATTGGAGGCAAAAGAAAAAGGTATGAGTTGAAAATTGATCCTTAGTTCACGGATAAATAACTAAGCATTTAATCAAGTGCATCATTTAACTTTTTTTGTCATATGAGTTCAACATGTAATATTAGGTATTTTTAAACGTATCGTAAAATACTTGGTACATAGAAATATCATAGATTCACGTGCATTATAATTTTCAAAGTAAATCCTTCAGAGTATGCCATCATTAAGGATAATAAGAATTAAAAAGTAAAATTATTTTTAAATATGAAAAAATTTATATTTTTAAAATAAATTAAAAATATATATATCATGAAATTGGGATAGCAAGAGTATTAATAACTTGTCTAAAGAAGAATGACCAGTTAGAATGCCATAGAAAGCAGATGTGGGCTTTTAAAATTTTATTTTTGAATGATAAACATATTCAAATTAAATAAAAAATTATTAAAACACAATCAAATGTAAAAAAATAGATTAAAAAATAAAAATACAGATGTTACATGAAATAATAAAGAAAGAACAAGAATATTGCCAGAAAGAGAGAAGGAGAGAAGTTTTATTTCCTAACGTGGGATGAGATACAATACGAGAACCCCTCTATTTATAGGGACGAATTGCCATCTTTTCTCCCGAAAGATAAACTTTGTTTATAATATAAACGCATGTATCCCTTCTGATACAAATACTTTTATAGATATTCACTATCTACAATACAAATACCTTTATAGACATTCACTATAATACAAATATATTTATAATACTCCCCCTTGAATGTCTATTTGATAGATAATGTGCCTCGTTAAAATCTTACTAGAAAAAACCCAGTGAAAAAAAATTTAGTGAAGAAAAAAGAGTACACATATCTAATAATACACATTGGGTAGCTACCTCATTAAAAACCTTACAAGAAAAATCCGGTGGGACAAAACCTCGTAAAGAAAAAAGAGTACAGCGCGTATTAACTCCCCCTAATAAGAATATCCTTAAATCTTTGCATCTAGATCTTGTGCACCATCTTCTTGAAAGTTGCAGTTGGTAGAGATTTAGTGAATAAATCAGTCACATTATCGCTTGAACAAATCTGTTGCCCATTGATATCACCATTCTTTTGGAGCTCATGTATATAGAAAAGTTTCACCAAGATGTGTTTCATTCTATCTCCTTTTTATGAATCCTCCCTTTTAGTTTTGTTATGCATGCTGCATTATCTTTATATAAAATTGTGGGTACTTTGTCATATTTCAGACCATATTTTTCTCTAATGAGATGTATCATGGATCTTAATCACACACATTCTCGGCTTGCTTCATGAATAGCTATTATCTCAACATAATTTGATGAAGTAGCCATAATAGGCTGTTTTGTAGATCGAACTTTGCGTGGATCAGATCCTGCATAGTTGAACAAGATCGTAACTATCAAGATCGTCTTGCTAATAAATTAACAAAATGTCATGCCTTGTAGTATTAGCAAGATATATTAGTGCATCAATCACACGAAGATATGGTACTTCAGGACCAAGGATTTCCTCATTCTTTTCTTGAGGTCAAACAAATTATTATTCACATGAAATGATTGAACAACCATCAAAGTATTTAATGAATGTGATTCATCCATATAAAATCGTTTTGAAACCTTCTTAGTATAGGCAGATTGATGTATAAAGATATCGTCTTCTAAATGTTCAATTTGCAGACCAAGATAAAATTGTCTTTCCCAGATCTTTCATCTCAAATTCTTTCTTTATATAATCAATTGCCTTTTGAAGCTCTGTTGGTGTTGCAATGAGGTTTATGTCATTAGCATAAATAGCAAAGTACAATAAACTCCGATGTTGTTTTCTTATTTGATTTTCCTCATATAAGAATTATGAAGAAGTTTACAGAAACTTGTAAATGCTTCAGACATTTTGAATCCTTCATGATTTTTATATAAATTTTATCAAGTGATAACATTCATTAGTATTTAAATACTTGACATCTTTTGATGTCTGGACTACAGGTCCAATAAGTTTTACGCTTATCAATACGCATCATTTCACTTGATAATTATTTCTACATCAACATGCTTTAATAGATGTAGAAATTAGATCTTCACAATCTTTTACAATATTGCGCGCTATATTGTATCAAAGATATTGTCGACAGTATATCATTTATATCAGTTTGCAATTGGACATAATCCATTGAGATCTCATCACTTTCAATGTATTTCTTAGGTACCTAAACCTCTCATGAGGTTTCATGAAGTGTTATGTCATAGGCTCTTCAAGAGCACATTGGCTCCTTATTATAATTATTTTCTCCATTTTTTTCAAAGATTATTGTAAAAGAAACCAATTGATCTACAATGCTTTATGCATACTGTAGACTCTGTCCTTCAGGGACATAAATATAATAGGAGCTTTTACAGCTGAAATATGAAAATATAAATACTTCAGGTATTTAACTTGAATTATTTTAAATGAGAATCACACTAATGATAATTCACAGTATATTTCTTAGTTGCTTATTCTCTCCCCTCATGTTAGTAGAACTAACATGCATCCCCGATCATCTTTGGAAAATTCATCTGTGTGCATCGTGATAGATTCATTAATCATATACTGCACATCAAAAGTTATTAGATGAAAAATATTTGGTTCCTAACCCTGAACCAATTGAGCAGAGGGGGAGTTAATCGTATTTCTTAATCTAATGAATACAAGTGTTGTTGTAGATAATATATCATATCATAAACCAACACACTAAGTTTTATTTTCATAAGTAATGGTCCAGGTATTTAGCAGAGACATTCAATGTCAAACCACCTTGGATATAAACCAACATTATCAATATGAATTGTCTTGATTACACGGTCTGAAAATTATACTTTTAACTCAATTAATATTGAGTATGCATCTTTGTGATTGTCAAACTACAGGTTGACAATAACGTACATGTGACTATCTTATAGATGCATCAATTTAAGATATCACATGGCAGGTGAATGGGCTCATATTCACCTTTTATACTTTTCAGAATTTGGGGATTCAGTCCCAACATTGGGTGGTACAATTAACTTATCATGAGAACAAGTAACGCAAAAGATTTCTTGAAGAATCTTTTATTTCTTCAATATATTTTAACACTCAATTAACACATCGTACCATGATGATCAAAAATGGTCATGTCAACTGATAATAATCTGTACTGATAAACTTCAGATTTACCATGACATGTGTTATTTATTTTAGTAAATTTCAAATTTACTATGTCATGAATTTCACATCAATAAACTTCTGGTTTACTATAGCATATAATTTCATCATGTGTATATTTGTAGTACAAATCAGGTAACTTTTCATATACATATTTCTTACCCATAGTAATTTAAAGATATTTAATCTTTCAGTCATTTGTAGTCTCAATATGATAACCATTTTTATTGTTGGTAAACTTCAGGTTTACTACAATTTGTGTTTTAATCATAACAACTTTGTACTATAATATGGGATGAATGACATAATAATAAATAAACTCTTCGGGAGCTTTCAATTTATTTTTCATAATATTATTTGGACACTACTGATGTCATGATTCTTGTTGACAAACAATCGGGTTCTTTTGCAGACCTTGATCATTAATTTACACTATCTAATATTGCTTAAATACTTCTGGTATCATGAAAGCAAATTCAGACACTATAGGTGCCAAGAAATAAACAGTAAATATTGAGTTCTAAACTTCACTATTTCAAACTTTTACTGCTTCGAGAGTAGATTGCAGGTTTTACTACTTCAGGAGTAAATTGTAAGACAAAAGTAAATTGCAAGATTTACTTTTGAAGAGTCTAACTACTTCAGGAGTAGCTGTTAAATTCTTACTACTTCCGGAGTAAATTTCAGGTTTACTACTTTGGAAGTAAATTTCAAATTTACTACTTTAGAAGTAAATTTCAAGATTTTATTAAGTATTGTCACATTCACTTCAGGGACTAGATCTGTATTAGATCTATATTTGTAACATTTATCAAAAGTTCTCATTTTTCGAGAATGGAACATAATTATCTAAAGGTGACTTATCATATTCAATTATGATAGTTTAAAACCCCTTTTAAGATATTGCNCTTTTAAGATATTGCTACTTTTGGAGCAAATTGAGATATGCATATAACATAGAGAATTTCTCTAACATATTTTCAGCTGTAATTATAACAAGCTTATGAAATATTATCATTTCTAGTGATCATATAATTTTTTTGCAAATTCTCATTATTACTCATTAATTTATATCATCATATATTTTCACAATATTGTTCTGCTGAAACAAATATATTTTCATAATATTGTTATGATGGAACAAATATATTTTTACAATATTGTTCTTCTGGAACAAATATGAGACATGAATTGCAAAGTGAATCAATAAGTCGTTCCTTTCTAATTCATATGCAAAATCGATATTGTTGAGTGCTCAAAGCAGAGACTCGTACTGATAACGTGTTATGAATTATAGCGAAAGAGAGAAGGAGAGAAGTTATTATTTCTCTTGATAGAATAAATACAATGAAGGAGAACCCCTCTATTTATAGGGACAATTCCTCCTAATTTTTTTTCAAAAGATAGACTTTCACTATAACATAAACACATATATTCATTACCGTACAAATAATTTTATAGACATTCAATATAATACAAATACATTTATAACAGTAAGACTTATTTTTATTATCTGATGAAGCACATCAATATATTTACTTTTTCTTTTTTCATTTACATAATATATGCTCAAAATTAGTAATAATTTTTTTTTTTTTTTAAAAAAAAGAGAAATTTTGGGCCGGAAAAGATAACGGCGTTGTGTTTAGGCGCTGAATCGTTTTCAAAAGAAGTGTCGGTGGCAGAAAAAATGTGCAAGCGCCACTCTGTCAGTCTGCCCCTATCCCGTTTGGCCCTAATTAGTTTAAGGGGTCGTTTGGTACACAAGAATAAAAGCAATTAAAATTTTAAAATCTATATAATTAATCAAATACAATATAAATTTAGTCACGGACTTTAGCCGAAATACTTCACCTTACCTTATTCAGTTTAAAATTATTTTATTTCATCTCTCCACGTAAAGTAATTTTAAAATTATAATATATTGCGTTACCAAACGATTCATAAGTGTTAATAACAACATTACAGTACTACAGTTGCTGCTAATTCTACTTTACTTACCAAAAGTGGGGATTTGTCCCGCCGGGTTTTGAGTTTTTTGCTTGTAAATCATTCATTTATACTATATAAACTCCGTATCGTAATCCATATTTCCATTGTAAGTTCACTGTGCACAGTGTGTGTACTTTGAACTTCTTCTATATTTGATTCCTTGTGCTCAGAGTGTGAAAGAGTTTTTGAATTTTGTGAAGAAGAGGAACAGAGATTTTGTGGATCCGTGAAAATGGCTGTGGATCCGAGACAAGTTGTGGCCGGTGTTCTTACTGTTACTATGTTCGTAATGCTTGGCAACATGATCACGAGGGACCACTTTCTTCCTGTAATTTCCCCTTCTCTATACTCTTACTGTTGCAAATTTTTTTTAATTTAATTTTGATTTTGAGGTCATTTGATGTAGTTTTGCTCCTTTTGGTTCCGGCGAATTTTGTACAATATCCAACTTTCCAACTGGATTATTACACTTGCTGTTGCTCTTTTAACTTTTTGCCGATTGATATTTCTTTTTGGCTTTGTTGAGCCACTCGTTCTGTTGCTGCCGTTTCAGATTTTACCTCTTGGAGTATTTTCCCCGGGGCTGATCCTATTATTGTATTTCTCGATTTCATTATATTGTTCAAAATGAATCTAATTACGCAGTATTTAACTACTTTTTGAAGCTCACCACCAGATATGAGATATCACAATACTTTCTAGTATTTTATATCAACAAAAGACTCTCAACAGCTACCAGCGGGCAGTTGCAGAAAACTTTCACAGCCATTCACAGATTCCTGAAAGATCCCGTGTTTTCTGGCTTAGTTTAGCTAAAATGGTTTATCTAGTTAGTTTCTGCAGTTGGAGATTCTATAAGATTACGCCCAAAAAAAAATATTTGCACAGATAAAACAGGGTCTAATGTCGACATTTTATTATGTGATATTCTTTGTTTAATTGCTTGGTTTTATTATTCAGACATTTCTGATTTTCTTTGACTCTTTTCCTCTTGACAAAGGTGGATTCCGATATATCTATCCATAGTACCAGTAAGCAGAGCCTGGGAAATGGCCCTTGGATAAAGAATGACGTATCCCTAAAGCCTTGTTGGACTAAGCCAGCTCCGCGTGAGTGATTTAATAACCTTGAATTTTTAAATCATCTTTGATTGAATTTCTTTCAAGCATATTTTAAATGCCTTGTTCTATTGTTTTCCCAACAGAAGAAGCTGACCAATCACAAGGATTTGTTACCTTCTCACTCACTAATGGTCCTGAATATCATGTCTCTCAGGTATCGTACTAGTGTTAGATTTTGAGTTCATCAAATAGCAGTATGTAGGTGGATAACTACCTGCATTTTACTTTACAAACTAATTGCAAGCTCTAGGTTCTGTCTTATAGTCAAGCATTTGTTTGCTGCAAATGGTGTCTGCAAGTTTGCTTTTGATGTTATTTGTGCTGTACATAAGTTACTAATGTTTAGGATGATCCATGGAGACGTTCAACAGCGGACTCACCACCATTCTATCTCCTATTCAAGTGTTGAAAACTGTAAAAGGAGCACAACAATGTTGCATTTCTTTTTTTGTGAAAATGTTATAAAGCTATAGTATAACAACAACAACAACAACATATCCAGTTTAATACCATATATGAGGCATAACTAGCTATTAAAGTGGAAAAATTGCATTGGACATTCATTTTCTTGCTTTTTTGTATACTTCTACATATGAGACTTTGTTCCTTTTTACTCTATGGGTATTGGTAATCGTCTAATATTACTTGTCCAACTTACATTTGTAGTTGGTCTATTTGCTTCTGAAATGATCCTATGCATAAGGTGCTCTAGCTTCCAGGCCATTTAAATATTTCAAATGGTCATTTGAATTGCATTTATTTCTTCTATGTAGGGGTGCTAAGCAGCATAGTTACTTTGATGGGCATTTTTTAAATCCATATTTGATGCTCATTCTTCTTGGTTGAGATGTGGTTTATCATTGTGACTTCAGTTTCTATCTCCAATCACATTTCTTTATGCCAAATGCAGTAGGTAGGGGTTGGATGTGACAGGAACTGAACTTTAAGCCACTACTTGATATTACTGTATTCTCTATATAATGATTATTCCTCTATTGACTTGGAGGAATATATGGCACTTTCTGATATTACACCGTTACTTTGCCTTTCTGTTTATGCTGTCAGCAAAGTGCAGATTCTTGTAAATGTTATAGGATGAGTTAGACTTAAACGGAGTTGCGTCTATGTTTGTCTTCACTTCTATGTTCTTATTCTGTGTGGAAACTGGCATGTTAGATTGCTGATGCAGTAATAGTAGCAAGGTATCTGGGGGCAACTCTTGTAATCCCAGACATCAGAGGGAGCAGACCCGGGGATAAGAGGTCAGTGTTCTCTATGCTGTTTTCCCCATCTCTTGTCATTCTTGCAGAGTTCTAGTGTTGTTTCAAATGAGAACTATTTAAGGAATTTAATGTGTATCTGACATTCATAGAGGTTACTTGAATTATTCTCTCTATAAACCTTTGAAACATCATATTTCCTGTGCCTGATTTCCCCAGATGAAAACTAAGCTCTCACTCAGGAGCCAAGATACTGCATGCATTTCTATGGGCAGAATCTCCTTCATTTATTTTCTTACATCTTCCTTATTTTCATTTTCACTCCATTCCCAGTTTGGAAGAGCTTGTCAATGTCCAATTAAAAGTGGTCGTGCACATGACACAAAGCTCTGCCAAGTTTTTTCTCGTCTTCTATCGTTCCTTTACTCTTTTGTCCATTTGGAGTAGTGTTGTTAAAGGCCCCACTCAAGGCACGCTTAATCACCGACATCAGGTAGTGTAGACTAGGCTCTTCATTTTCCTTTGATAAGCAGTTTAGTGCAGGCAAAAAGTGCACCTCAATGCCCATGAACCATCTTCCGATTGATTGCAAATTTTCAATTATATGGTTCATATGATTATTAATTGCACTTATGGTTCTTTTTTTTTATTTATGTGTCTGCATGTTGCCTTTGCTTTAGAAAAGCTCGTGCTTTAATGGCGCTTAAATCCCTAGAAGACACTTGACACTTTTTTGCCTCCGATAACTGTAAATTGGAGATTGAGTCCTGAAGCAGGCATTGAATGTGATTTTCCTGAGCCATACTAGTTGAAGTTTCTTTCTGCAGAACTATACCCCTTTGGAAGCTGGAAATTATAGAGTTGTAAAAGCAGGAACTAAATAAGTTTGCTGAATATTTGAAGAGCTCTTTCAAAATCTAAAGGCTTTTCAGTAGTGCTAATCATCTGTGAATTTTATTATTTTCTAATTCTCATATCATCTAGGTCCACACTTTTAGTCACCCAAAGTTTGAAGATTCATGAAGGCCTTTTGTGACTTTCAGGAACTTTGAAGACATCTATGATGTTGAACACTTTGTGAGAAGCCTAGATGGGGTGGTCAAAGTAGCAACAACTCAGCCTGCTGAAGTCTCAGCAAGAAATCTTGCCGTAGTGAAGGTTCCAAACAGGGTTTCTGAAGATTATATTGCTGAAAACATTGAGCCAGTTTTCACATCTAAGGGAAACATAAGGCTGGCAACATACTTTCCTTCAGTAAACATGAAAAAGATGAAAGAGAAAAGCAATAGTGACTCAATTGCATGTATGGCAATGTTTGGAACTCTAGAGCTTCAACCAGAAGTTAATGAAGTAGTTGAGTCCATGGTAGAGCGCTTAAGAGCTTTGAGCGCAAAGTCAAAAGGACAGTTTATTGCAGTGGATCTGAGGGTTGATATATTGGAGAAAAAGAGTTGCCAAGGAGACGACGCTCATAAATCAAAGAGCTGCTATGGTCCAGAGGAGATAGGCATGTTCTTGAGAAAAGTTGGTTTCAACAAGGATACCACTCTATATCTGACTCAATCAAGGTGGGACAGCAGCCTTGATGCATTGAAGGATCTGTTTCCTAGAACATATACAAAGGTCCCGTTTCTTTACTTATTGTATTTACTGTTTCATGTTTCACTTCTAAATATTTTTCTTTACTGTCATAACTTTTAGATCATGATAAATGTTTTCGTTCTATACTTGGATCTTAATCTTGGAAGTAAGAGAATCTATATGCCTCCATGTATCTCCATATGAGCTTTTAATATTTGGTTTGCTTACTCCTTCAAAATCATAACTGCAGGAAAACATAATGCCCATCGATAAAAAGCCAAAATTTCTCGACTCAGAGTCTTCTGAACTGGAGAAAGTAATCGATTTTTACATGTGCTCTGAGAGTGATGTTTTCGTACCAGCAATCTCAGGCCTCTTTTATGCCAATGTAGCTGGTAAGAGAATCGCTTCTGGGAAGACACAGATACTAGTTCCAGCTGATATTCCTGGCTCTTCTGCTGCTTTAACAGATTACATCTCCCATTATGTCTCAAAAAAGAACCACTTCGCCTATTCATGTTTCTGCTAGCTCGCTGGGAATGCAAGATGGCTGAGATGGGATTTCTTCTACGTATTCCTTGCACTTCTGTTTGCAAGGCACGCAGGTTTGGTTCATAGAATTAGGCCTTGCCATTTATTAGAGGTCTTGGTGGAAAAGATCAGGCCCCAAATAGTCGAATGTTGTTGAATTTAGCATTTGCAGAACAGATTCTTTTACATGTCAGTAGAGCTTTTTCGAACAAGAACACTTGGCGCTTCAAATTTTTTGTTATGATTATTGTCAACTGCATTCTAATCAATGGAGTTTGCTTATAAATAGTGCAAATAAACAGACTATGATCTTTAATTTACGCATCATGTATATATAGACAAGCTCCAATGACTATCTCAAATATTCTCTTTTCTCCAGCACTACAATTTGCAGTTATTATTATAGAAAGAATAGCAGATCCAATTTAATATGCCGCATTATCAGTTGTTGGTATTTTGATATTTTTCACTATTAGGACTAATGCTATAAATATTAAGCTGTCTTCCGCAGAAGTTTTCAGAACTCATGTAGATAATTTGGCCTTCTAGCAAATATAGGAACGTATCCCTTCTCTTTCTCATGGATTACTCTTCAGGGAGAAGAAAAAAAATATAGGAAAAGGAAAGCACAATGCAAAGATTCTAGTACGTTAATTTAAATATACACAGAGAAGTTTGTTGCAATAACTTGTCTTTACGACTAAGATTCAAATTGAAATCATAATTTTACGTACTAGATATGGAGTATCACGAAGGTAAATCGGAAGATTCAAATGTGACGTGCTAAAAAGTTATTCGGTGAAAAATGAACTTAAATATTGGTTTGCTAAGGAACTATCATAAAATTTAAAAAATAATAATAATTCCACTAAAAATTTAGGGCAACATCAAGATCACTCTACTTTNCTACCTCCTTTGAAAAGGAATACAACTCACCACTAAGTTTAAGGAGGAAATAGTGGAAACCGTGAAGATCTGTAGTGATAATGAGCCTGTCATTTCACCCTTCTCCAAAGATTCAAACCCGTGACATGCACCATTGCATCTTTAACCATCCAACTGGAAAGCTCAATTTTTCTTTTTTGAATTATCACTTGTCTGATGACACTCTAATGGTCATACACTACATGATAACAATTGCAAGTTGAGAGCAATAAACCAGGAACAATTCTTTAAGCTGCTTATAATGGGTATCAAATCTCTCCAAGGCGCCTTTCATACGTCAGTGAGTTGCTTTGAACTTTGCACAACAATCTCCGGAAATGATTAAAAGCTTCTTCCGTATACTCACAAGAAAAAAGAGAAGCAGAGGATCATTATCCCCTGCACTGAAATGAGAAATTCTTCAAACAAGTTCTACGCAGCTGTCAAGTGTGGAAAAAGCTTCCATGGGAGCATCCAAGCTTAACGATATTCTCATAATTCATCAATCGGGTACCCCATTTTGTTATAATCTGAACAAAAAGTTTATGTATAGCTCAGTATTTATTAATTTATATACTCATGGGGATGGTCCAATTGGATTATGGGCCTCAATGTCCACATGCCTAATGCCTGGAACTATTTCCTGGATTTCCTTTTCTAGCCGATCAACTTCACTCCCTAGTGCTGTGACAACTTCCTCACCTGTCAAGAAAGAAGAGAGTTTCATAGCATGTAACAGGTGCAATTCACAATCATAACTTCAAAGTTAGGCATACCATAGCTTGACATCAGTTTCAGTAATGCTGCATCATCCTTCTCCTCTGAAGCCTCCCGAAACTAAATATGAAAAGAGAAAATAACTGGCTGTTATATATCAATAATGCTTGTATACAACATGCCCCAAACTTCAAATTGTTCTACAACTACCAATAAACTAACTTAAAACTAATCTAATAGTTAAACTTTGAATCATGGTTTTATTTATACTACACCTCTCCAAAACTTCATATTGTTCTACAACTACCAATAAACTATGCAAGTCAAATCAACCATGCCAACTCAAAGAATTTTACACAAACCAAGACAGACTAATGTATGTGTGTTGCAAACAAGTGAACATGTCTGTATTTCATATTATTAATATGATGAATCATTATCTTTAATAATACACATCAGATCCACCTGGTACCCGCATTTGTTTTTCAATTTGGCTTTATCCTATATATTATTATATTCTAAGAATTTATGTTGATTTTTCATTACATCTTCCTGAAGAAGTCATCTTGAAAAACACCAACATTGCACCGAAGACTTGTCACCAGATTGGCATAGTAAAGAAGTATCAAATGTCTTTTATTTTAGAAAAGATGAAGGAGTATATCAACCCATGGATGTTGTCAGCTATTCGAATGCAAAAACGGGATGCATTTTTTTCCTCCCTAACCCCAATGAGGGGTGGTGTAGTGGAAGAACTAAGAAGTTTGCATGCGAAACTAATAACCTGTTTAGCCCACTCTTCACGTCCAGCTCTTTCTAGATAATTTTGAACCAGCACTACGCCGTTGAAGTCTGCAATATAAAGGAACATATTACAAGGCGTACCTTAAAGAAACTGAAGAATAAATGAAGAACCATATTCCATCACCTATCTCAGCCTTAAACCTAAAGAACCCAGGTCCAATCACCTCACTTTTGCAATCATAAATGGAATCAACAACCTGTAGCAAGTACAGCTTGGATGGTTTAGTTAGACAAAGAGATTAGCAGAGAAGAGCAATTCAGAAACAACATACTGGATCATTTTTCAGGAACTGTAGAACCCTGTCCATGTCATTGTCATCAATTGCTCTACCAATCAAAGCATGGCGATTTCTCTGAATCAGAAATACAGCAACCTGCATTCCAAATTGCACTGTTACATAATAAGCCTCCCCTTTTTCAAAACATAAGTTTGACATGACAGGCAAAGAATACACTCCCTCCATCCTCTCCCGCTCCAAAAAGAGGTGGTGGAAAACGTAAAGGCATCAGACACTTATTACTGACAACAAAGTTTAGTCATCCATGTCATCAGTCGCTGTATCAATCACAACAACATCACATAAAGTGCATCACTAACACTGGAAAGCATTTCGTGAGATGAGTCTTCAAATTTCACTTTTCTCAATCAACATCTCCTATATGTAATTCACAGTGACCCAAGCTACTTCGATGCCAGTTTTACCTTCAGAATTAAGATACAAGAGCTAAGAAAAACAACAGCCACTTGATCCCTTTCTAGCTAGAATTGTCTATATGAATCATCAATATCTATCCCGCGGCATTTTGATCCATTTCATTCTAATACTCAATATTTTATTTCATTCATGAACTCGAATATGAGAAATCACCATTTCATTCATGAACTCGAATTTTTGAATTATGCTGACACACACTGAAAATACATACAGATTACAATACCTGAATTTCAGGACAAGTTTAAGGTTTAGCATCAGTGCATCACATACCATTCCTAGAAGGTTGCCCACTATAATGGAACCAATGGGATCATAAATTGGATTTCCAGTGGCATTTACAGCAACCAGTGATGCAGCAGCAATGGCTAGACCTGTAACTGCAGCACCATCCTACAAATTGAACATCCCATTACACATCACCGACAAAGAGATTATGAATAGGAGCTCAAGACAGCATGTTGGTCACCTCCGTCATGACAGCTACAGCTGTAGGATCATGACCCCGCCAAATGTAATCTCTCACTGTCATTCCTTCAGCAGCAGCTCCCTTTCTAACAGCTTGTATAGCCACAACGAGAGAAATACCTAGAAGAAATCCAGGGTCCAGAAAGATTACGTAGATAGTGAGATAAGGGGTAAGAAACATAAAAGGCACAAACATTCTAGCTCCTTGTATTTATTAGAGAAGAATTCACACCCTCTATAATGAATGAGCCACCAATCACCAATGCTGCATATCCAATATTTGTAGGTTGCTGAAACAAATACATAGGAAAATTAAAGTTCTAGTTGATGTGAAAGCACAGTATTCAACAACAGATGATGGATCACTGTATTTCATTTAAGTACCTCAGAAGTCCACAGATTTTGTACTCCATGAACTATAGTAGCACCACAACCAAGACAAAAGATACCAACAGCAGATATCAAAGACCAGACAAATCTTTCCTTGGAGTAGCCGTATCTGCAATGATAAAAATAAGTTCAACAAATTTATCAGCCTCTAAGCCTCGGAAACACATGTCACCAGATAAAAAGAAACTTTCCCACTATAGCGGTGCAAGATATTTTGTTCATAATTTGTTTGACTTATTGTTGTTAAAGCTTTGTCAGGCATGTATATTTGAAACACATCTCTCCTGTATGATACAGCTGCAAATTCACCAAATCATTGGTAATTTTTTTCATTTTGCAATGCAAGCAAATATTGTTATAGCTACAGATTTAAAGTGTTCTCTATTCAAATACAAGAGAACTTTTTTTCTTTCAAAAAAAAAAAGGAAGAGGAGGGGGGCGGGGATCAAGGTATTGGGACTTACGGGTGGATAGCATCTGGTGCACGTCTGGAGCTACTTAAACCATAAGCAAGAAGCGCCTACAAAGCGAGCAATCAAGATTTGTTTGATTGATGAAATGTTAAAGATGGAACTTGGCTCATGCCAGGCCATGTTAGTTTTAAAAATGTGCAATACCTGATTTGCAAAATCAGCAACTGAATGCACAACTTCAGCCAGCATGACATGGCTGGAACTGACAAACCAGACCCCAAACTTCAGGGAAAAGACAAGAAAATTGCACCATAAAGCTGTTGTGACTGCTCGCTGGCTATGGGAATTAAAAAAGAAGAAATTACAAGGTGACAGAATATAGAGATTCATCATTTTAGCTAAGAAAATATCTTCCCTTTTTAATCAACATAAGTTGTCACAATTGTACAGGAGAAGGTTTTGACGTAAACATTTTAATCTAGAGAAACTAGTAATAACTTTGAGACTGAAGTCATTTTCCACCACACAATGTGAAACACTAATATGTCCGACCAAATGGAGTCCAAATTAAGCAAGCATGTAGAAATCCATTTAATGTCCTCCCCGAGCAACACCTTCGAATGATAATTAAATTACTTGCAATAAGATAACTGAGTTCCAGTGGAACATAGTAGATAGTACCATAGTGGCTGTGTCCACAATCCCAAAGAAATTATTCTTTAGGAAAATCAATTGCATAAATCTTCTCTTAGGCATGTCAAAATATAAAATTTAACCTAAATGTTCTGTTAATGTAATGTGACGCTGATAACTCATCTTCATGTAATCTTACATATCAATATTTCTTCTAAAATGGTGATGTTTGGACTAACTTGTGCTGATCTCAACTAATGTGCTAGTGAACTTGTTATAGTTCACAAGCACAGGTGTCAGATTATCCTGCCCATTTGGGAGCATGAACTTACGGTCTAGTGTTATTCGTTGCTTAAACCAAAGAAACAATGCGAAGCAAGGGGATAATTGATTCATGAGTGAAGCCATGCACTCTAAAGAAGCTTTCACTTCAAAGCATGGTGCACAAAGTGATTCCAGCCAGAGTTGGTTTTGAACCTCAACTTTCAAGAGTTGGACTAATATGTTGTATGTTGGATGCAGAAGCTAGTTCTTTTATTCTTCTTCTTCTTCTCCTACCAGCCTTAACTCTTGACCCATTGGCGCAGAGAGGACTCCCTAACCAATATGAAGTATGAACAAGAAAGGCCCGTGATGCGGAAATTAGTTACTGCCTCCGTCCCAATTTATGTGACACATTTTTCTTTTTAGTCAGTCCCAAAGAAAATGACACACTTATTTAGCAAAGGTTTAATAACACTTTCAACATTTTATCCAAGTTGGGTCCCACTTATTTGAAAAAAAATCCACAAAGGTGTACTCTTATATTTAAAATTTTATTTATTTTAAGAGTAGTTTTGGAACATCGCGAAATCTTCTCATATTTCTTAAATTCCGAGCCAAGTCAAACTACACTACTAAATTGGGACGGAGGGAGTACGTAAATCGAAAAAAACAAAAAAAAAAGAAGATATTAGCTACTTAATTTGTAATGTAATTTTTTTTGTACTAATACATAGATGTTTGATATTTTTAGTTTCCCTTAAATTGTGTGCTTCACTACTCATTTTTCACTTTTAGATACATCAGTGTTATTATCCATCATCTCGTTGCTTAAAGAGATGAAGTGATGTGAAACAAGAAGCTATCACTTCATGGGCGAATTCATGCACTTCAAAATAACACGCAAAGTATCCAAACAAAAAGATGTTGCCTCTTAAAATTTATTTTTCTTTCTCAAATTTTTTTAAAATTTTTCTGAAATAGTAAGGTATAATATTATAAATAACAGCACAAAGAGGATGCTTGAAATCTGTACACCAATCTCAACTTTGAGGAGTTGGATTAATATCATCATTAGATATTGATATTAGTTATCTTAATAGCAATTTGATTATCATGACACTAAATCCATAGATGTATAAATTTTTTGAATTTTCTATTAAGTGTAAGCTTCACTTCAAATAAGCAAGTTTTTAACTTCTGCTTTTTCACTTCAAGCCCCATGAAATTTGTAGCTTTTTATTTTTCTTTGGCTTCAAGAAGAATTGAGAAACACAAACTTACATTGTGTTGTAGTTAGAATTCAAACCTGAGATCTCTAGATTGTTACTCTTATAACCTCAACACATCAACACATCAACTATCCTTGTGGGAACATTAGTATACGTACTTGTATCATTTATTGTCCAATTGACCACATGAACCAAAAATTTGGCTAAAGAGAACTCATGCTTATCACACTTGAGATGAGGTCTTCAATAGGTAAAGTTTAAAAAACATTTTTCAATTTAATTATAGAAAAATTAGCTACTATACATGATACCCATAATCTTTTCCTTGATTGTTTTACTTTTAATATTTCAACATGCTCATGTAACCATGTTTGGTCATTCATGTATTCCAACCCAGAGACAATTCTTCTTTTATCTAATTAACACCAAAACCAAGCAAAAAGACCAAATCTTGAATTAATATAGTGGTGGAGGGCGGGAAACAACGGAGTTTTCTCTGTAAAATCCTTTTACGAGAAACTTCTGATGAGAGAGGAGATTCAATTCACGCATAGTGCAGTATGGGTTCCATAGGTGCCGAGGAAGGTCTTTTTTTCTCATGGTTGGCTTCTAGAGGGGCGATTTTGACGGTGGAAAATCTGAGAAAGCGGAAGATTATACGCATCAGTTGGTGTTTCATATGCAAGGAAGCGAGCGAGGAAGTCAATCATCTCCTCCTACACTGTAATTTTACAATGAGACTATGGTGGGATATGTTTAGGTGGTTTAGAACGGCTTGGGTAATGTCAAAAACCGTGAAAGAATTGATGTTTTGTTGGAGGAGTGGAAAAGGTAGAAGAAGACGTAGAGCCTGGAACTTGATTCCGCTTGCACTAATGTGGGTTGTTTGGAGAGAGAGAAATAGGAGAGCTTTTGAGGGGCTAGAGTCGAGTTTTACCAAACTCAGGAGTAGTCTTCGGTCCCTTATTTTCTTTTGGTGTAATCACAAAGTCCCTTGTTGTATAGAAGAATGGGCTGACTTTGTAGAGAATCATGTATTTGTGTAGATTCTCTACTTTTCGGTGATACTCTTGTAAATGGTTATAGTTTTAACCTTTACCTGATAAAAAAAAAGTGATAAACTTAACTTTCCCTTTCCCTATGGGAAGGGACATAGAATGATGAACAAGAAAGAAGGAAAAAGGGTGGTATTGGTGGCAAACGTAACTTCAAAGTATCACCCGCTCTAGGGTCTCAAGTTACATATACATAAGTCCTTTTAGTATATGTAAACAAAAAGTGCAAAATGACCGGCATTATAGGTTGAACTAGAGACTAGCAAAAGGATCAGAAAATAACTCAGCAGATATATCTGAGGGATTTGTTACGCTAACAACATAATAAGGTTAAATTTGCAGATTCTAAGAAACAGTAAGGCTACCTATTCAATTGTATCTAAGAAGAAAACAAAAGGAGCATTATATATGATGAGAACAATACACGTTACCCATGATCATCCACCACCTCTATCGTCGTTAACTTCTTAGCTCTGGTAATCAGACCTGCAAAGATCAATTTTGTAAAACACTACACACAGTGAACTCTATTTGTTGAGCTATATTTGAGTGCAGGGACTAATATTTGGTCCGGAATTGGCATCCGAGTTATGGAGAAAGGACACTCACCGCGGCTGAGAAACAGGTGACTACTCTTTCTGGAAATTGAAGACGATACTACATTTCGCGAAGAACTAACGGAGAATATACTGCGCAATGCGAATGAAGACGGCGAAGGCCCCTGACCTCCAGCGAACGGAGAGCACGGATTGCACTGAAACCTATGATAAGCATCGCAATGAGTTTTAGTTTCTTCTTGGAGTTTGGATGGGCAAGTGTGAATAATATCAAAATCAAATTTCTCGAGAGCTGCAGAGAGGGAATAAGAGCCTTGATAACGATGGCGATAGTAGCGAAGAGCAGAGAGAACGCGAGGGGTAGGCATCAATGCGTGAAAAACAAAGTATTATATACTCCAAAAAAGTATTTGGCTTCACCAAGCTTTAGGGTTTTGAGGTTCTACAGTTGAATTTGACCTCTAAAGCTCATTGCAAGGAGGTGAAATGGAGTTGCATAGATGAAGAGGGAGTTGAGAATCGGAAAATGCCCTCAAGAGATTCTCCACAGGCAAAGGAGCATATTCCCTAATAGCGTCGTCCCCTTCCTTCCAAATTTTGTGAAATTATGATGTTTGGGCTGTTGGCCCTCGACGTTAATGGACCAATCGCTAGACTTTCAAGTTTTATTGCCTCTATTTCTAGCCCGAAAAGAAGACCAATTGATCACTTCTACTGCAACGGAGAAAGGACAATTTATCTTCGTCGAGATCAAGTAGTACGGCTAGTCGATCAAATCATTTTATAAAAAAAAATTTATTATATTTCTTTTTGCTATTCACTTATGAATTGGTCTGATTTGATCGATCCAATCATAATATTGCAGGAGGGGATCTTTTCTCAAAAAAAAAATTATTTAGATTTTGAAATTTCATCTCTAATTGAAACTTTCGATTCGAAAAAATATGGTGCGGGTTCATCTCTCGACCAGTTCATATGAGGTGGAAGTATTCAAGAGAACTATAGAGCGAGATGCTTGGAGCGAACCGAGCGCAATTGAACTTGTGCCTTTAAGGCAAAATTTCATGCAATTGAAATTATGCCTTTTAGGCACAATTTTAATTGCATGAACTTTTGTCCTTTAGGCACAAGTTCATGTTACTTAACTAATGTCGGGTAAACATAATGTCATGTTTGAAACTTGTGTCTATACAGAAATAGGTACAAGTTCAATAACATGAATTTATGTCTATCAGACATAAGTCGTGTTACTTAACTTATGCCTACATGCATAAGACATAATTTGTGCGAATTTATGCCTTTAAGGCCAAAACTTATGCCTTGCACATATTTTTTTTTCTATCACTTTTTTGTCACTCAAAGTGCCAAAAGACATAACTTAAAGACTAAAAATTTAAGGGTCAAAAATTAAACACCAATTTAAAATAAGGGCATTCGTGCGAATGACCTTTGTCTAACACTGTTGTTAATAATTAGTATATTTGTGACTGGATATACTAAGTACAATGGAATTAGTTATTCTGGTATTATTTTTTATTAACTATTTTGTTTATTATATGATTTTTAAAAATTTATTTATTTATAAAAAATGTCTTCAATCTTATTTAGTAGAAAGAAAATGTTTGAAAGAAAATGTTTGAGGAACCTCAAGGGTATTTTGTTATTTTAATTTGAGAAATTTATTCTACTCGCGTAAATAATTAGTCCCTATGTTAATTATTAATCTAGTGAAACTTATTTCATATTTAATAACCAAACAAGAAATAAGACGATACTAAATTTTATTCTAAAACTATTTATGCTGTCCAACATACCAAACGACTCTTGTCAGAGTTTGAAATTTATTTTTTCTATTTTCATTAAAGTTGAAGTCATTTTCATTTTTAAGAAACTTTTTTCTTTAAAAATATTTTAAAAATTTTGAATAACTAAATATGAAAAAAAATATAAAATAATTTTCTAAAAATATTTTCATCAGAAAAGAACACATCCATAGATAACTTTAGGAATTTTAAGAAAATATAACGTAAACTGGTAGGAGTAATATGAAATGGTACTCCTCTATATCAATTTACCTTGTAATACCTTTTTAGTTTGTTTTATAAACAAATACTTCTTATTTTAAAATAATTCAACTTTTAATTTCTCATTATACTTTTAATGAGATGATTTTTAAATACACAAATGTCTTAATTTACTGATCACAAATTTCAAAAAATTTCTTACAAATTTCACGTTGAGTCAAACACCTTCAATTCACATTCTCAATAAGAGTCGGACGAATCGGTATTGATATACCGACATCCAATCTTGGAATTGGAATAAATTCGGCAAATGATTGCGAAATCTTGGTGATCTTCTCATCTAACAGAATGGGGAGTCCGCGAAATTGTCCGCCCGCAACCACCCCGAGTATATGGCCTAAAGGAATCACACAAGGGTAGATTAGAAACCTCCGTAAAATGCCCACGCTCAACCGAGCGTACATAGTACATTACATAGTCCAGTGATTGGCGACTTACCCATTCAGTTGATCGGTGAAATTGACATTCCCAAAATGGGGACTATCCGCAAATTCAATATAATAGACGATGTTGGCATTCCACTTTCCTCTCCTTCTGTGGCCTATCCGAAAGAGAATCAAAGATTTTTTGGTCGTGAATATCCGAACCTGTTGTTTGCTGTTCAAGAATTCTTGTTTAGGCAAAGCTCATACCATATCCATACATAGTGTTTTGATCTAAGATTTCAATTCTTCCTAACATATCTTCCATGAGCCAAGGTCCAAAATATAATATGGAAGAAACAAGCGTTTCCACGACTCTACCACCCAGTCAATTCTATTCCACTTAATCCCTCTTTCATGGCCACATATCTTTCCGGCTAAGGAATGTGAAATCTTTCTCATGTTACATGAATCCAATGGAACCAACCGCCTACAGCGAAATAGGCACAAGGAAAGAGCAATAGACCGGATCAGCCTACAAAAAAGAAACGGTCCCTCGATAACCAGTCATCCATAATATCAAATAAATCATTTTCGTCTTTGGTAAACTTACCAATGACTATAGTCATAGTGATCCTACTATTCAACTACTTCGACCATTTCCGAACACCTCATATCTTTTTCGGGGCGTCATGATTCCATTTCTATTGAGACGAAGAGAGTATAAAGGAGCAGCTGGTATAATCTCAATATCCTAAATCAGTCCAACGGATACAATTATCCCGACAGGCTCACAGCCCTAACATCAAAAGTTACTCGGAAGAAAGAAATAAGTCAATTTTATTGGAGAAATTTAGATGTCCTCGGTTTTCAAAAATTGAAAGAATTTTCCTACTGTATTTCTTTCGAAAAGAATAACAAGGTATGATATACAAATTACCCACAACCAAATGCCCTCTACTAGAATACATTTGGCAGTGTTAAAGGGAATGTTAGAAATAAAACTAAAAATAGCTATGCTACCATAATCATAACGTGTAAGCGGTCATAGGAGATCATTTCCTCCCAACTCTAGCACCAGTCAAATAAATCCCGCGAATCTGGTTGAACAGCACTTGATTCCCATAATACTGAATCAACAACTAAACTAATGAGGACCAGTGAGAACCTACTTGTTACCAAATCGGCCTTCTTTCCTTGTCTGCGGCCGCCTATATGATTTTTGCTGTCCAGCTGACCTTCCAGCTCCAGAACTCACTGCTTGATCATTCCGGTTCACAATTTTTATGGGGTGAGCCTCCGTGTTAAAAACCCACTCATCTAGGGGAATGACTGAAGAAGGTGAGTAAAGAAGATAGAGATACTTGAGAGTCTCCGCGAGAAAAAAGCTCTGCATCATATTGTCTTGCACACCAGTGTTAACCTGGGGAAAAGTAGCAAAAAACGTGTGTCCAAAATATCATTGAATCTCAAGTCCTGAAATATAGTTTCACTGAATATATAAAAAAAAACAATTTTGGTAATAATCACGAGCACAACTCTCTTATGCCTGGAAGTTAGTGACAGATCAAGGGATAATCCACTTTCAAACAAACGCAAACTTGAGCTGCCTATGACTAACAGTCATTGACACATTTCAGCAATTTTACACTCCACCCTACAGTTCAGTTTCATTCTTGGGAAAAGAGATCTTATATGTTTCGACCCTCCCCTTCTTTTCTTTTTACTTTTTTTCTCTTCCTACCACCATTTTCTGTTTAATTGAAAAAGAAAAGGTGTTCCGAGAAGACATACAGTCAAGCTCCTGCTGCCCCGCAACAAGTTGAGCCAAATAGGAGAAGAAGCAACAAAAGGTCAGAGGAAGATAGGGTGCCCTTACTCAGCTTGCTCAATATTTCTCTCATATTATTGGCATACAAATGTGATGGAAGCTTTCAAGATGTCTAATTTGAGAAACCAAATCTTTGATCTCAAAATTAAACAAAAGAATAGTCTACATATTCATTTTTCTTCTTTTCCTTTAAGAATGAGAATACTCAAAAACTTACTGAGCCAATGCAAAGAATTGTCACTTGGTTGGCATGTCCAGTATGCATGCATACTGAATTATAGGCAGCATTCTCTTGCTTGTATCAGATATGGTATGTGCATCAAATGGATCAGTGTATCCTTCAGCATAAGAACAAGGGAATAGACATAAGTGCCACCCTTAAACTAAGGCTAAATTTTCCGTTACACACCCCACCTTTATGGTGGTCCTATTACCCTTGAACTATCCCGAAATAGAACTATTTACTTCCTAAAGTGTTGATGCGGCAAAAAAGAGTGCATCTCAAAAATTGTATTTTGGTAACATTTTTCACTAAAAGAAATTCTACTTTTCTCTTTTCCAAAAAGAGAAAGAAAAAGAAAAAAGTAGAAAAATGTATCGTTTTATTTTCTTTTTCCGTCTCTTCTTTTCTTTTGCTATTTTTTACCTTTCTCATCACCTCACTGACACCTTACCACCACCATAGCCGGCGACACCATCTCCTCCAACACCTCTTCCACCACCTCCATCATCCACTATTTGCTCCATCACCCCCAAAATCCACCCCTTCCACAAACCTCCTCCAGGCTCTAAGACCTGCTGCACTATCTTTTCTCTAGATCTTCCCGTTGGAACCACCCACCCTTCAAACTCATTTTTTCAATTCACAATTTTCTTATATAAAAACTCATGAAGAAACAAAGAATCAAAACAGACCTTTTTTTTGGAACAGACGGAAGCCTTATCAGAAAAACATATTTACAGTTTATAAAGTTTATATTATTGAGCTGAATGAGACAAAATCTTTATGCAAACTAAAATAGTATTAAGAATCTGTGTAGCAGACAACCTTGGTGTGATGTACCAAAACTTGTGACATGAACGAGCCATCTTTGCTGGAAAAGCCTTCTCCAGTCGCCACTCATAAATGAACCAATGAATTAGCTATTAAGCTCCTAAGTAAGACAAGTAAAGGAGGGAAACTTGTAGTCTAAACATTCTGAGATTGGTTCAATGGTGAAAGGTAGTGGAAAGAAAATGATGGGAAAAGTATTAAAAGAAAAGAAGGGGAAAACAAATTGAGTGAGAAATACATGTGCCAGGTGTGTGTATTTCACCACATACTCTAGATCTGGTTTTGGTGTTTCAGGGTGATTAATTCCACTTTGAAATTGTTCAGGAGGTAAAAGGACCTCTACAAAGGTGGGGTGTGTAACTGAAAATCCGACCATAGTTGAGGGTGTACTTATGCCTGAACACTTCATCTGGATTCCCCTATTTAAATCAGCCTATTCTTCAGCACTGTACCAGATTGCACCCTTCAGAGGGAAAATTTGTGGGTCTTGCTGCAATAGACTTTAGGATGTATTATAAACGCCAAAATCAAAGGCGAGGCATTGCTCAATTTGAATCAATGTCTTAGATCAATAAGCAAAGTATATCATGTGGCAGGTTTGTATTTTATTTTTTTGGATGTATATTACGGTTGTTACCTTCTGAAAAAATGACCCTTTTTTCTAAGTTTGAAGATAATTTCACTTAAACTTATCATTGTACCCCTTAAAGAGAAGTTTCTATAGCCACCCAAATATAATGATATGTTTTAAGACCACAAAAGTTTCAAATGTCTCAAAAGTCCTTTCTTAAACTCTGCCCAGTCAAATAGGTTCCAATAAATTAAAATGCAGGGTGTGTTATTTAATTATTTTGGCTATAAAGAAGTTCCACGTTGCATAGAGAATTGGATAGACTTTTGGGAAGGCTAAGCATACATGTAACAGACTACCTTTATATATCTCAAACTATTTTTTATGATAAGCTCACACCATTTTGGAGAATCAGTAAAATTCATTTCATTATTAGAAAAGATTATTTTACGAATGTTTCTTGCACTATCTGTTGTTGATATAATGAAATCCAATTTGTTCCCTATTCCTAAATACGAAAAAATGTCATTTTTCTTGGTATCAAGCAGATTCAAACCATGCAACACAGTCTTATTGTTCTTTGGTGAAAATTGAAATGTGGAGGCAGTGGTTGCTTGTAGCATCTTAATAACACCAAATGTAGCTTTCAGGAAGGTATCAGGTAAGTGATACTGGCTATGTGACCAAGAACTTATTCACAATTTTGTCATGACTCGTGCAGCAGTAGAAGCTTGCAATCTCAGGGAATCCCAGGATAGGGAAAGGATGGAAGGGGTATAGGACTTGTCTCCTGAATAGAAAGGTTCTATGTTGCTCAAGCATTTTGATATGTTTGCTAGAGAAAGCAGATTCAGATTCAAATTTACATCTCAACAAATAAACTTCAACTCATGAAAATTGCTCATGTAATAAAGCAGAGTACAATTCCACCAGCCAAATGGTCAAGATTATGCAAACGAAGAACCATAGAACTTAGGTAAAGGGTAAGAAAGCATCAGCCTAAGGTAAAAAGGAGAAACAGAATTCTAAGCAGGATAGATGGATTACATATTAAAAACACTGAACCCTTTCAGATCTGAAGCACTGAAACATAAATGCCAGATAATGGAAAAGGTATCAGAGAGAAAAACACCAAATAGGAGCCCCATGTTATTCCAATCTGAATATATATGTATATCCCAATTATGGTACTTAAAACCATAAGAATGTGTATATCATAAGACACATCTTCCTAACAATGACACTAAAACATACTTTCTTCATTAAGAATTGCATATGTTCAAAAAGAAGAACAAAATAAACAACAATGCTGAAGACATTTGAAAGGCAGATAATATGGAACGCATATATCCAGTAGAGTGGTGCACCATTGGTCCTCGGGGATTTCTGGGTTTATCCAGAAAAGAAGAAGGCATATATCCACTTAGAGAAGTCAACAGAGATTTGAAGAGATGAATCAATCTGAAAAAACATCATCAATTAGAGTTAAAGAATCTGAGTTTGTACTTACATCTTTAAGTCCAACATATCCAGATTCTATTCTCGAGTTCTTTTCAAAAGCTTGAAATATGTTCCAACCCCACTCTTGGTATGTCTTGTTTCCGGTCAAACGCCAGAGGTAAAATAGAGATTCGACCGTTTCTGGCCTTAGTATGTTCCACGATGTGCCCACAGTCATATCCTGAAAAGCATTAAAGAGGAAAAACAACCATAAATACTTTATCAGCATAAGCAAACAGCAATATCAAATATGTACTAATAAACTAAGTGGCAAAATCGACCTGGCCATCGTTAAAGAAATAGTTTTCTCCTGCCAACTTTGTAGGTGTTGACTGGTAGAAGTTATAGCAAGTCCAAGCAAGCTGCAAGAAGAGTTCAATAGATCCTGTAAAATAGCAATACTCAAGCATTCTATTACTAACAAGCAATAGTGGAAGTATTCACTATCTGATAGATTAAGCCCACTACGGATCCCCGGTGCCTTCTTTCCAAGGCACCCTTTTATCTGTAACAGAAAGTTGAATTGTTAAGTCTAAGATATACAGGAGCTGAATGAAAATGCTTAGTTTAATGACACCAGGCAAACACTCAAAATGTGCATCTGCCCAACCTAGGATTCATAAAGGCAGCTGGAAAGAATCTGAATCCAGAGTATGGTATAGGTTATTTTATGCTTCACCTTTGTAGCGCCGCCACCACCAACATATCCAGTATAATCCCACAAGTGGAATCTGGGGTCCTTGTAGCACCACCAAATAAATATAAAATAAAATAAAAAAAGCAAACCAAAGTCGGCAGAATAATGTACAATGTAATCTAAACAGCCTCATGCTCAAAGTTGATGCAGGACTTCATGGGAGACCGATGGTCAGATAAGAACTTAAACCTGGAATGTAGTTTTTCTTTTTTTTCTTTTTGAGAAGGAACTTAATTCAGACCATAGTTTGGTGCTCTACAAGTTCAAAATACCTCTTCTGCCAGTGATAAGAACTTCTGAGACTCGCCAGGACCATAACCAGACGATCCTAAAGCTAACATTCCTGGAGCAAAGCATGCAAGTTCATCCATCTGTACACAATTCAAAAGGGTATTAATATATTTAAGGATAACACACATGACCAGAACTGCCTGCTACCCACTTGAACCCTATACATCACCTTGTCTTCTAAAGTATCTCCAACCTTCTCACTAATATAAGCAAAAGATGATGGAGAAGTCCTCCGCACCAAGCTTAAAAGACCTTTCATTGATGTCTCCCACATTTTTCTGTTTGGAAAATTAAATAGAAGAATTGTATTTAATATGCTCGAGATTGCAAAAATTTGTAAGAGAACATCCTTCACATTAAAATTTCAATAAAGATATATGCATTGGCACACTTTGACTTGGTCCACATTTCTGATCCTTTTGGTTCTAACTAAGCAATCAAAACACAAATCTTTCAAATAACAACCAATTCATCTTCCTCCATTTCAGACCAGTAAAGCACACAGAATTAGCTATGCATTTCTCAAAGAAAACACACTGCCCATTAAGACGCAATGAAGCCATAAACTCCCAGTTCTTTGGTATTGAAATTAGTTTCTGCAAAACAGCTTACAACTGCTAATCAAGATAATAGTCATAAGGAAGATGTAACAAGAGTACAAAAAAGCAATACCAAAAAGAGTACTCTATTGGTAAACAAGATTGTAAGTTTTGCACTTATAGGAAAAAGTGATGGGAATAGATAAGGTTGCCTTCATTAATATTCCCCAGGTAGCTCAGGTTTGAGATTATGTATTTATCAGAACGATATTAAAAATAGCAGTAATTGTTTTGATGAAAGATAGGAGAACAGTTACTTAGCAGTTATACGTATATCAAATGGTATAATAATAAATAGCTCTAATAATTCAGATCTGTTTTTATGTATTAAGATTACATCAACTCTTCAGCAAGTTGTCATTTTCTCTCCTTAATAGTGTTTTTTTTCTTTTCGTGTTCAGTCTAATTCATGTCTTTCTTGCTTGGGCATCTTGGTCTATATATATGTAAACACTTGAATAACATTTCTATTTGTTAGGCCATGATGCGTGACAAAAGACTTGGTTCAGGCCCGACAAAAGTGTCCTAGCCTTAGTTTATAATAATATCAGTGGAAACATAAAGAAAATTTAACCTTAAGCTTCTTACCTGTAGTGTCCCACAGCAGCTGTTCTGTTTCCTTGTATCCAGGCCTTGAGTAAATATTCATAAAAGCTGAAACAACATCTTTTTTACTATAATGTATAAAAGAAACAAAGGAAAACTAAATGCCAGTGGACAGAGGGATATGGTGATACCAGTCTATTCCCAGTCCACATTAACAGATAAGTAATATGGAAGAAGATAATGAAAGGTCATTCACCTGTCCCCCATGGCTCCAAACGTTATAGTGGAGTATATAACCACCTCTCCCTCTGGATTAACGTGTATTGGAAGCAAACCATCATCTGGGAAAGTTCTATTAAGTTCTAAGATAACATCCTCAACCTGGAATAGAACCATATGCATTCGGTCACTAGCAGAACATTGATTCGAGTATGTGTAGCTTACTCAATTTTCTGCCATGCCCATTTGATATTGTAGTTTTATTTAGTATCTATCAAAATTTTATATTTTGAGAACTATTGGGGAATACCTTTTGTTGATACTTCAGGTCTCCTGTCCTTTGCGAAAGAGCAATAAATTCAAGCTGCTCAGAGGCAGAATCTGCCAGGATACTATGACCCTGAGAAGACGGAGCACAATAGTTTCAGCAAATGTAAGCCAGAACTCCAGAGATATCACTATATATATGCGCGTGTGTGTTCGTGCATTGCAAATTATATATTATATGCCACAAGCCTATTCAGATTTCAAAAGATAGTCATTGGTATGCAAAGAAGATGCTGAAAATAAGTAAAGAACAATCTCTCCCAGTGGATGCACAACACCCTCACCCTGCAGCTCCCCTATATCAAACAGCACTTAAGAAGAAAAGAGTTGGATTCATACTGGAGAAATTTCAGCAAAAGGACATCGTTAAAAGATGGCAGGCTGCATAAACAAGTCCAAAATATATGGAACAGTTTTTTAGAGAACTGCAAATTGCTAAGTTGCACAGGACTTGTTTCTCCCTGCAAGCTGGAGGCAGTTGGGAGAAAGCACAATGGGGTGCGGCAAAGAGAGAGAAAACAAGGGGTGGATCATAAGACCCTTTAAGTATATTTTAAGAAAATTAGAGCATTAAGGTAACGCACGATTCTTCGTTCTTTTGAATACTCTTCTCGCAAGCTGGGATCCCATCCATGCTCTTCAAGGAAGATGGGTGCAGGGTAAAGCATCAAATGACTTCTCAAATAAAATTTAGAATAACGCCCAGCGTGAGATACTTGAGTTAGACTACAGGAAAAATCAACTTGAATTTGGTAAAGTTCAGAATTACCCCCGTCCACCCATGATTATGTGGATTCCCATGTGACAAGTTGATAATGTTGTAAGGGATGCCAGTGGGTGTATTCCATGCAGGCAACAGTCTGTCAGCAATGTCTTGAGCCTTATGTAGGAAAAGCTTGTCACCAGAGAGATCATAAGCACTAAGAAGTCCACCAACAACTCTGTTTTTGAATTACATAGAATTTAATCAGTGAAAAACATAGAAACAAATCATCAAAGCCGATAGAAGGTGTCAGGAATCTAAGTAAACTCATTACTAAAGCATATTAAACCTTATAAAGCAACCTTATGGTTGTCTCAAAAACACTGGCATCATAATTCTTGTTGAAATCCAAGGAGTTTGCAACCCACCTGCCATAGTTCCTTGTTAGCCATAAGCAATAAACTCTTACATGAAGCACAAAAATATGGAAAGTTACAAATGTCTTCCACTTGGCAATATTGTTTCACAGATAAAACAAAATAATACTAAACCCTAAAACCTAAAAGTAAAAGGGACATGAAACTGACATTTCAATGATTTGGGAAGTCAAGATGCCACACATAAAATCCATAATCCAAGGAAACACAGGACTCTAAGCAGTCTCTCTCTGAGTGAGGACTTTGGGGACATTGGGTAAAAATCCATAATCCAAGGAAACACAGGACTCTAAGCAGTCTCTCTCTGAGTGAGGACTTTGGGGACATTGGGTGTTGGGGAGGAGGCAGGTTGGGTAACTGCATACTCTAATCAGAGAGTGACAACAAGTATAAAAGATATTACTAACTCAAGATGCATTTTAGCTTTATCGCATCCATCATTACTTGATTCTGGCGATTCGCATTCATATTTAAAAAAATTTTAACAATTTATTTTATTCTTTAGAACAAAACTGAGACCATGAGTGGTATTGCCAAACACAACCATGGTTATTGTGTGCAGAGGAGGATCACCGTCAAATAAGATAAAAGTAGAAGATGGGATGTCCACATACACAAGGCTGGTATTCACATAAATAAAGCTTCAATATAGGATAAGAAAGATAAACTCAAGGCTTTTAGAAGCACGAAAATAATAAACTCACTCTCTAGCTCTATGAAACTGCTCATCCAAGCCCATGATATATAGTGTGTCAAGAGAATCGATTAATGTTGCACCAAGACCACCAAAACTGTCAACACCATTCTTTGTTTGAGGCTGGCATTGCAAAAGTTTAGCACAACAATCAAATCGTTGCGGGCACATGTCAAACAGAGGATATAATATCTAAAGTACCAAAAGCACATTGAAGAAGCAGATCTAAAAGTATCAAGGGAAATTTATCAGCCTCTTAGATTTAACATTGAACAATAAGTAAAAAAGGAATCTGTCTGCCAAATTTTCACTTCCTTTCTTATTGTCATAAAATAATATATCACCATAAAAGGTCAATGAGAATTAATTCCACATAGATCCTCTGTCTCTTTGTAAATTCGACCGTCTAAGTCCGCCTATAAGGGTACTTCAGAAATATTTTGAAAAGCTAACAGGCATAAGCTTCTGGGTAAATTTTTTCTTAAATCAAATCTTCAGTCAAATGAAGACAAAGAAAAGGAAAGTAGAGAGTCGAACAAAATAATATATGAAGCTAGCAATTCCATCAAGAATAAGATTTGTTTAACATAAAGCTATTATTACTCGGAAGCAGACCGCTGAATACCCTAATCATAGACAAACTTCCCCAAGATTTTACCTCACAGAGGCCTTTTAAGAAGAACAAGAAATATCTTGTACAACAAAATACTTATTGCAGTGCTTAATTGCTTTCTCTGTAAATGATTGTTTAATATTGCACAGATAAGTTGTTACCAATTTAGAAGATTGAAGTTTTCGCTTTTGATTGCACAATATGATCCTCTCTCAAAGCTTTAACCAAATGCTTCTCCATAAATGATTGTTTGATATTTCACAGGAAAGTTATTGCAAATGCAGAAGATTGAAGTTTTCACGTTTGATTGCACCATATGAGCCTCCCTCAAAGATTTAACAAAATGTTCCTTTCTCACAGACAGCCTTTTTAAGAAGAAAAAGAAATATCATGTGCAACAAAGTACTTATAGCAGTGCTCATTTACTTTCTCCATAAATGATTGATCAATACTTCACAGAGAAGTTAAATGCAGAAGATTGAAGTTTTCACATTTGATTGCACCAAATACTCCCTCAAAGCTTTAACATAGAAAGAGCTTAGAACATCATAGTGTTATCTTCATTACCAGGATCTAATTGATTTTACTTTCTACAAATTTGAATTTTGAGGTAACTCCTTTTTGGACGCACTTTAGAAACCCTTGAGTACAAAACCTTTTAACCAGTAATCTTGATTACAAGATATTTTTCATATTTTAGACGTCACTTTTTACATATTTAAATTTTGAATTAACTCCTTTTTGGCCGCATTATAGAAACCCTTGAGGACAAATACTTTTTTATCAGTAATCTTGAGTTCAAGATATTATTTAGTATAAATGAAAGAACTGACTTAAATAAGATAGGTATAGCTTATTCCTCAACTTGTAGCCAAATAAAACCTATAACATACACCAAAAATTTCTTGATAAAAAGAACATACACCAAAAGGGATGAAATTACATCAGTGTTATCAAAGGCGCGCTTAAAGCGCACTTAAGCCCTGAAGCAAGGCTCAAAACGTGTTAAGCGCTTCGCCTCACTTAATGTGCGCTTTAGTGTTGTCATCAAGGTTCTAAGGCGTACTTTCCCTTGCCAATGAGTCTCTTCAAAAGTAGTGACATTAAACAATTGATATTTCACTTTATCGTAGTTTTTTTTCAATTTCTTTGTTCATATATTTGTCATTCATGCTTATAATTATTAGACTTGGACTAAACATATATATTTGTGTTTTTCTACCTTTGCGCCTTTTGCCATTAAAGCCCACACTTTATTTTCGCTTTGCGCTTAAAGCCCCAAAGGACCTTAGAGCTTTTTTGCGCTTTTTGCTTTTGATAATACTGAATTACATTTCAGGACCTAAATTGTTCTACGATTGGGATGAAGCAAAAAATAAAAGAAAAGCTTGATCCAACATCTTATGACGAAATATTAAAGGATGAGAAAAATATGAAGACTCACAGTTTAAATGGTCAGCTTAAAGGTAAAGCATAGAAATTCTTCACTGTCACTCTGAAATTTTAAATAGTAGAGAAAGAAAATAGAAGAACATCAATCAACAAAAACAAAACATTTTAACGCCCTACTGAGATCCCTCCTCCGCCAAGGATATGACTAAATACAATGGAACAAAGGTAATCTTATTAGAAGCAACAACCCAACCTGAAGTTCATCGTGGCCCCATGCATATTTTTCATATGAACTCCAGGCATGACGCATAGCATCTTTCACTTTTTCTCTTCGCTGAGCATCAACGGGATCATCTACGAAATCCATTTTCTTCCCTGCATCACCACCACTGCGACTAAAATTAATCTTTTCACTGGATACACTTCGACCATTCTTCAACTCTTCCAGCTACAATGCCACAAAGACCATAAATGGAAACAAAGCCAGCAATTTAATCATGATGAAGAAAATAGAGCCAAATATTTAAACCCTATGAGTTTTGAAAGCAATAACAATAGAAAATGAGATGACTTTGCCAAAACAAGTGATGTTCATATGCTCTTCTACGAAAAAGACCTACCAAGCTCTAATAATAACATTGATCGCAGCAGCCTAAACATGTCAGAACACAGACGGACCGCCCATCTATTCCTTCACCCCCCCTCCACCACATCCACCATCACTGTTGCCAAACCTATTGCCCACACCACCACTATCTCTTTCTTTTAATGAAGCAATATGATCACCCACACCACCTTTATCTTCATTGTTTCTGTCCCCAGCTACCTTTCCCCCAGTGAGTTCCTCCCTGTTGGACCCTAATAGGCAAAGTATTTTTCATACAAGATGAAAAGATAGTTGAACCTAAACGCAAGAATTGATAACAGAGATCACGTTTTCCATTCTAAATAGTGAAACAATCTTTTCATTCAGTTGGAAGGAGGAGAAATTGCTATGTATCAACAAAATTATAAGAAGCTATAGCTTAAAGATTTCTCCACAATCCAAAATTTATAGAAGAGTTGAAAATTAAATATACCAGTACAGACTTTGAAAAGAAGTGCAGAAACTGCGTACCAGATCTTGCAACCGTATCACTTCTTCATTCAACTTAGAGATCTCTTCCTGCAAAATCAACATATTCATTGAAAAATTGCAAGACAAACTGAATTTAAAACTTCAAAATGTCCCAATGATAACTGTATTTAGAACCACTAGCTTGCTTATGAAGTATATATATCAATAAACTTCTACATCACAAAAAGATCACAAGACAGAGTAGAAGAAAATTCTATACAAATTGAAGAGCATTAAGAATCAAACATCACTAGAACTTTGCTACTACTAGCTAGAAAACCAAACTTTCACAGGCTGCCGACAACCAATAAACAGAAAGCACTGAGTGTTATCTTTTACTTAGTTTCTTTTGAAAACTAATTAATGATCATATGCAAGACGGAAGAACTCAATTAACAACTTCTTTTTTATAAACAAGAAATTCCCTGAGAGTCATTGACACACAATTCAAAACTGACGGGATAGTCCCTCTGTTCTTCTTCATTTAAATCCCATGCTTTTATCGGTAATATGGTTCGAACCCGTGACATGCACCTAACCCACACATCATGCGTTACAATCTTACCCCTAAACCAAAGTTCTTGGTTGATGTCAATTAACATTTTATCGAAGGAGCAAAGGGGGAGAAAGTGTGAGAGCAAACCCACACAAAGGTTCTCACTTAGAAACTTAAACCAATCACCAGACGACCAGTCAATATCTCTTTTCCTAAGGATTATAACAGACCATCAATTCCAACATGATGAAAAAGAACGCCATACTTCCTATCCTGGAAATCAGACAATTAGTTTGGGATTAAGGTGTAGCTGTTTTATGTTGTTTGTTGCTAAACGATCTAACCTTATCAAGGGAGTTATTTCCACCTTAACCCGACTTATATTTCAATTATCAAAAAGAACCTCAAAAATATTATCCTGCAGCAACTAGAAGATATCTAAAATGAATGCCTGGATATCTTAACAGTCTCACATAATCAAAAATCAAATCTCACTGCTCAGTGGTGGGATTGATGATTAACTACTTGATTGGAGAAGGGGCTGCTAAAGTAATTTGTAACGTCGACTTCAATTCATTCACTGAGTGACCTACGACAAAAGTACAGATGATAATTCCGGTAAGAAGTTTAACTACCTTGAATCTTCTCAAATTAATGAGGACTAGTACTAATACAGATAGTCGTATACAACATACAAATGTAAGGTACCTCAGATGGCACTCAATTCTATCGGGAACACATGGATTCTCACATGCTTATTGTTTTCTCAAAATTAAAACGAAAACTATCAACTGGAGAATCAATCAAGTAGTTAAGAATGAATGATATATTAACTCTACTATCAAGAAAATCAAAGAAAAAGGGGGTGGACGGTAACACAAAAATGCACCTGGTGGTCTCGGACTAAAGTTTGTCGATCCCAAAAGAAGAAAGTACCGAATACGAAAACGATGAAAAGCAAAGCGAGACGCTTGGGCCGTTTCAAATAGTAAGATGGATTGATGTACTTCCACCTATTCGCCGACGATCTACTCCTCCCCATTTTGCTAACTCTGTATCGTTTTTGTTTAATCAAATAAATCAAGTGAAAGTTATGGGAATGCTATGGTAAAATAGATGAATCAAACAAATTGAAAAAGGATCAAGATTGGTGATGATGAGTTACACAATCCATTAGGAATGAAGGGATAATGAAAATTAAATAAGTAGTTAAAACAAGAAACACTAAAGACCAATAGCTGTTCCTCCTCCTCTTCTTTTTTCTTTAGTTGGTGCAAAATTGACATGCAGCCAGACATCTCCCTTCCAAGAATGTCAAATCTAAGGCCACTTTGACACTTTGTTTGAACCGTGGTTACTGATGGTTTTTATGATGTAGCTAAATTATTATATATGTTAAATTTATCTTTTTCCTGCTAAGTTGTCATAAATTATGCCTTGTAAATATATTAATTTATTAAATTTATGTAAATTCTAACAAAATTAATAAAAAAGAAGATTAAAATAAATATAGACGAATTTCAACAAAAAAGCAAGCAGACTTGTAAGAAATTTAAGAAATCAAACCGAGAAAAAAAGAAAACTGAACATAGAAGAGAGCTGAACCCAGAAGACCGTATAGGGTAGGATTTTTGGTTGGAGTTAAATAATATAGGATAAAGGGTAAAATAGAATTATGTAATATTAAGTAAGGGCATAATTGGAAAGAAAAATTAGGAAACAATGGGATTACACCAAATTGGTGGTTTAATAAAGTGAGGTTTTTCATGGTTATCTAACCATGAAATCAAACCATATCATACCATACATTTTAAGTAACAATCAAAACAAACATGGTACTCTTAGTAACCATATCATACTATAATGTTACACCCCGTAAGTTTTCATCATTTAATGCGTGCGTACGTATGTTGAGAGTTTTGGGGTGCGATGCATGCGGGAAAGAGCTCGGGGGATGAGTATACGAGCACGGTGTCGAGCGAGCAGGAGGCCGGGGCCGGAGGCTGGGCGTCATGGCCGACGCATCGCGCCCCTGACCTGGCGCGATGGGCGGCGCGCCACGCCCCCTTGCCACCGCCTCCTATATAT
>JACEIK010001637.1:96235-120873 GCA_018107945.1 Datura stramonium | reverse complement strand
GTGTGTGTGTTGTAAGTTCAATTTTCATTCATTAAACATTTCCCCAAAAACAGACCACGGCCCTACGAAGTTTCCTCTCAACTTTTCACCCGTTTTTCGCCGATTTACTCCGTTAAACTCCGTTCTAACGCAAATTTCGTCTTGGATAACGAGTTCCAGGCCTACGAGAAATGTTCCTATAGAGTTATTTCTTGAAATCTCACTCGGATTGTCGAAACCCCGCCGAGTAAAAGTTGTAGAAACTACTTCTAATTGAGTCTTAAGAGGCTACAGGCGATATATAAGCATTTCTACCTTCTAAACTCTCAGGAATTTGTAAGCTTTCGGCCGAATTGGACAAATTTTGAGTTGTAGTCAATGTTCTTGAAAGATATTGTTATTAGTCGTTCCTATTATTGAAAATAGTTTTATTCTCTCAGCGTAAGGGTTGCAGATTAGAGGAATCACCAGCTTTAGGTTGAAACTGTCTGGGCGAATGGAAATCGACAATTGAGGTATGTTAAGGCTAACTCCCCTCGGCAAGTTACCCTGTTGTTTAGCTGATATAATCAATACCTTGTGGTAGCTTATGCTTATAGTGTTGTGGTTAGCTGCTACGAAATGAATTGATGTTATAGTATAGCATCCCTTGTCGAGAAGTTTGTATTTAGTTTTGATTATTGCTAGAGGCGACGAAGGGATTCACTGTTCAGTTATTTGCTGGTTAAGAAGACTAGTAAGTGCTTTGTTACCATATTGAGGCCGCAGAGGCCTGAGGGTAGTTGTTAGCATACCTTGCCAAGTTAGGCAGCGTAAGGCATAGTTGGGCGATACAATATAGTGTTCTACGCCTATACATGTACAGTAGAGCTCGCTTATAAGCCAAAGCATAAGCCCATTGGCATCTCGGCAGCCTAGAGGACTAGAATCATGATAAAATGACCTTATCTTCCTGTCGGTGGCACCCGGGGTTGCCAAAGGGGCTGCAGGGTAATAGTTTCTAGGTAAACTACCTACGTGCTTGATCGTATAGCTCCTTTCCACTTACGAGATATGAATTCTGAGACCGAATGACTCGGAGATACGGTTGCGAGCCCAAATGACTCGAGATACAATTATAGGAGCCCAAATGACTCGAGATACGATTCTGATTGCCCGAGATGGCTCGGATACGATTACAGGGGAGCGACGGATCAGACACGGTCCCACGGGAGTCCGAGAAACTCGGTGTTCTGACTTCCGAGGTCAAGTATATACCATAGTTACGCTTGCTGCGGGCCTATGGTAGCACGAATAGGAAAGTATGATTGCTTGCATTTCTTGGGAGCTTATAGGGCCCAAGTAGGTTTTTCTATCTTGTTTGTACCTTATAGGCTTATGGGGGCAAGGTTAGGTTCTTGTTTATTACACACGGTAGCTATATCTATATTATGAATTATGCGGGTTAATTCACGCCGCATGACTAATTGCCAGTTCCTTATCGGCTTCCATTCGGTCATTGTTGTGCCTTACATATTAGGTACATATTGTATTGATGCCCACGCATGGGCGCTACATACTTACCTACAGGTCACAAACGAGACGGGGCTCGAGGCGAGTCTCGGTAAATTTGTTCGAGATCCGATAGATTAGCTATCTTCTTTCTTAGGAGTTGCTAGAAACTTAAGGTTTGATTATTTTTTGTTGTATAGTTTTGGGTAAGTAGGGCCTGTTAGGCCAGATACACTCTTAGAGGCTTGGGACTACGGTTTTAGGTTAGTTATGCGTTGTTGGCCGTGTGGGGCCTATATGTGATATAATAGTGTTGTTGGTCGTGTGGGGCTAGATATGTTATCGATAGGGCGTAGGTGAGTGCTTGTCGGCTCGCATAGGATGACTCTTTTGTTCTTTGTTAGGTTAGACGTTCTTTTGCCAAGTGTTGTGTAGTGGCCTTGTCGGCCTAGGGATGTGTTTACAAAATAGATATATTTGTTTGTTTTTTTCTTGATTATGTGTTGTTGGCATACAAGGAAGTGTTGATGTCAGGCCGAGGTCGGCTCGGGGTCGATCTCTCAAAGTGAGACTGACCTTTATCGCATGGGTAACCACCATCCAAATAAAGGGTGAGCGAGATGAAATTGAATTTAAAATCATGATATAAAATTATTGAGATTAGCCCATTTGTCCATGCGAGATGAAATCATATGAAATGAAGTTTGAAGTTTTATTTGGACATGCAATTTGGGATTTTTAAGTTGCATTTTTTCTTTATAAACATAAGAACCTCATAAGTTTTAAAAATTATTCAAATTACCTAATTTTTTATACAATCTTATCAAATAAGTAAAGTTCATAATAAAATATAATTACCTATCACAAAGGTAATTCTAAAAAAGAAATACAACTTAAGAATCAAACTTTAGTTCAATAAAATGTAAAATTTTAAACATAGATTTATAGTGGTTATTCTTTAATATAATCCTCCCATATAGTGCGTATAAAAGTTGACAAACTATTTATGTCCATTATAATAGTTGGCAAAGGTTATTTACATTTAGTAAATAAATGGTTGGTAAATATAGTTGGTATATATAAAATGGTAGACTTTTTTTTTTTACAAAATATAAACTTGTGGGTTAAATTATGCATTCGAAAAATTTCATCTCATGATTTGAATTCCAAATTAAGTTTTGGCGGGTGAGATTTCATCTCATGATTTGAAATTATAAGATGAAATCGCATGTCCAAACGCTAATTTTATCTCATAATTTATATCACGACATAAAATCGCATATCCAAACACCTACTCATAATTGAATTTTTGTTTTGTTTAAGACATGCAATTTGAAATTTTTAAATTGAATTTTTTATTTTTTTTATTTTTTTTATTTTTTTTAGTTTTTTTAATTTTTTCAAATCTTATACAATCTTACCAAACTAAGTAAAAGTTCATAACAAAGTATAATACACTATCTGAAGTCATTATAAAAAATACAACACTTATTGATCGAACTTTAGATCAATAAAAAGTAAGAGTGAACATGAGTTTTAGTGTACTACTATTTAATATAATCCTCCTACATAGTTGACAAACTTATATCTGATATAAATGGATAGCAAAGGTTAATAAGAGTAATAATACTAACAAAAAAATTTATTTATATCGAAAATAAATGGTTGGTAAATATAAAATGATGGATTTTTTTTTTATAAAAAATATAAAATTAAAAGTTTAAAATTGTGTTTTTGAAATTTGAAATTTTTTATCTCATGATTTGAAATCTCAAATCAAGCTTTTTGAAATTTGGGGATTTCATCTCATGATTTGAAATTATGTGATGAAATCACATGTGTAAACACTTATTTCATCTCATGATTTCAAATCGTGAGATGGAATCGCACATCAAACGCTTACTAAAATCTATACGCTATTTACATTCTATTTTGGACGGCGATTACATATTATTTTATAATATATGATATTATATTTATAATGTATAATATTATATTTATCTCTTAAGGAGATTGGTGGATTAGTACATAAAGAGAGGAAGAAGGAGTCACGTATGGTATTCATAATTCTAGAAAAAGCTTACAATAAAGTCACAAGAGAGGTTACGTTGAGGCTACATTTTGGAGGCTATAGGGGTACACTAAGGAGATAAAGATATGTATGATGGAGCCAAGACACGACAAAGCGGTGAGACAAAACTCGGAGCACTTTTTTATTTTGATGGGCACTAGGGTTCAACTCTGTCCATTTTTATTTATCTTGATGTTGGATGAATTGATGCAGAAAATTTGGGGTGAATTGGCCATGGTGTATGTTATTTGCGAATGACATAATTCTAATTGATGAGACTTAACGGCGAAGCTAATACTAAGTTGGAGGTTTAGAGGCAAACTCTTGAGTTTAAGGGTTCAAGTCGAGTCGAACCAAGACAAAATACTTGAAGTGCAAGTTCGGTGATGCAATGCATGAGAAATTTGAAAGCGAGTGAGGAGTTCATACACGGGACATCGAAAGGAAGTTTCAAAGAATTTGAATTTTTATTCAGAAATAGGGGAGGGTGTGAGGATGTCACTCACCATATTAGTGCGGGATGAATTAAATGGAGGTTCTCATCCAGGAGTCCTTTGTGAGAGATAAAAAAGGTGCCACCAAAACTTAAAAGGCGGGATTCTACATATTGTTGATTAGACCATCTATGTTCTATGAGGCGGAGTGTAGGTCAAGTCAAGAACTCTCATGTTCAGAAGATAAAAGTTGCAAAAATAAAGATGTTGTGATAGATGTGTGAGCATACTAGAGAAGAAAATAAGATTAAAAATGAGGATATTCGGGACGGGGTGGGAGTAGCTTCGATAGGGAGCGAGGATGCGGGAGCGAGGCGAGATGGTTCAAACATGTGAAGAGGGAGATGCCCAGAACACCTTAGTGTGGGGTGTGAGAGGTTGAGCGATTAATGGTTACGGGAGAGGTAGAGGTAGATCGAACAAGTATTGGAAAGAGGTGATTAGGCGAACGTGCGTAGTTTCGAACTGCGAGACGTAGTCTTAGATAGCAAGTTGGAGGACACAAAATTGGTACGGTTAGTAGATAACGGGCGTTGTCTAGCTAATCCTTTTTTACTAGTAGGCGTAGTATTATTCTTTTGATGTCTTGTTCGAAACTACACCTAACGTATATTGTTGATTATTGTATTGTTTTGATAAATACAATATTTTGAATAAATTATATGATTTTCATCGTGACATAATATCCGCCATCGAATCTATTAGAAACAACTTATCAACGTCCCGAGATAAGAGTAAAATCTACCTGCATACTAGCCTCCTTAACATTATATAATATTGTATTTTGAATGTTGCGGAATACCATGTTCGCCTCAAATTACCTCAAACCTGTTCCTTTTTATCATAATTTTCTAGCAGCTCTTGAAAGCAAATTTCACCTAAACATGATTTTGTATTTGCTAATTGTTCATAAAAATAGAGCATGAGAGAAAAAAAAGCTTACAAATTGTTCACATAATAGAGAAAGAAACAGAAGAAGATCAATCAACAGGAAAAGCATTTAAACGCCCTATAGAGATGCCTCCATCAAAGATATGGTGACTGTTAAATGGAACAAAAGTGGCAATGTTTTTACAAAGAAAACTTATTAGAAGCAACAACTCGCCCTGAAGTTCATCGCGGCCCGTACATATTTTCATGAACTCAGGCACGTGCATAGCGCCTTTCACTTTTCTCTTAAGCTAGCATCAACCGGATCATCTTTGATATCCATTCTCTCTTCCACCACATCACTACCACTGCGACTAAATCTTTTCACCTGATACACTTGACCATTCTGCAACACTTTAGCTACAATACCAACAAGACCGTAAATGGAAATAAATCCAGCAATTAAATCATGATGAACAAAACGGAGAACAGAATATTTAAAACCTTACTGAGTTTTGAGAAGCAACAAACAATAGAAATGAGACGACTTCGCCAAAACAAGTGATGTTCCTTACATGTTATTTTCGGAAAAGACCTATCAAACCCTAAAAAAAAACATTGGTCAGCTTAAACCTGCCAGAACACACTGCCCATCTATTCCTTCCACCATCACTGTTGCCAAACCTATTGCCGCACCACCACTATCTTCTTTTAATTTATTTATGAAGCAATATAATTATCTACAAGATCTCTATCTTCTTTGCACCCTAATACACACAAGTATTTGTCATACAAGATAAAAAGATGGTTGAACCTGACTTCAAGAAATAGAAAATAGATCAAGATCAAGGTTGGTGAGTGACACAAAGGGGGGAGAACTCCATTTGAGAAAAGGAATGAAGAGATAATGAAATTAAATTAGTGGTTAAGATCAAGATCAACTGTTTAAGCAATTGGACATTTTTATAAGAATGCTATATTCCACTGGGAGTACTCTAAAACCCTGCACTTTTGTTTCCATAAATATATTGAGAAGCACAAAAAAGATTAGCGAAACCAAAAGTAATTAATGATATGATGGCACTCTACCCTCCTCCCGAAACCACTTGTAAGGATTACATTGGGTTGTTGTTGTAATCTAACTACTGCCCCCATCAAGCCCAAACTTTTCGAACTAAAATAGCTTCAATCAGCAAGTTCAGAATCTCAAGATCGAAAACATCAAGGAAAATTATGTAGGATTAAAAAGTGCAAGTGTTCTAAAGATATATCAGGTTAATAGTTAAACATAAAAGCGCTTTCATGGGCTTCCAAAACATGCAAGGTCTTAATTTCTACATATTTGCGTGAGAAAGGTGAAGAAAACAGCATAATTAGGAAGACACAGTAGAGAAACAGGACAAGGGGACACAATGCAATCTTTTTGTTTTTCGGAGGAAAAACAGCAAATAACTAGACAGAGCAAAACTATAGGCGCTTGAGCAGGTGCTTTTGCAACTTTGGACCACACTTGGTTTCTTTAATCATGAAATAAGATGTCAGCAGGGCCAGAATTTTTTAACACACACACATAATGATATACATAATACACATGTAATTCTTTTCCTCTCTCTCTCTCTTTTTTTTTTTTTTTGATAAAAGACAATTTACATAAACATATATACTCGTGACTATTTCTTATCTGTTATATTGACGGTGTCATAGCACGACAAGTGCAGATAATAAAAGCAGAGCAAAATCTAATTTCTACAATAATAAACAGATTGTACAAGCATGAAAGAAGCAACTTACATTGCATCTAAAAGGAAGAACTTGACCAGCTCCCAAGTAGCCAGGGATACAAGCCCATAGGTGTTGTCTTGTAAAACAACTCAAACAGTCAAGTATTGCATAGAGATCCCCTAATTCATTTGGCAATCAAAGAACACCCACCACACATTGGTGTTGTCTTGTAAAACAACTGAAACAGTCAAATTCAGCTGAATAGCTGGTTTTCCAATATTTATGCCACCTAACTCCCAATTCAAGTACCTGAAGATTTACAATACCAAAAAAAAAATCAAATTAAGCTGAATAAGCTGATTTCCAATAATTTAACACCTACAGAGCAAAGGGAATCTAACCAATAACCACTATAATAGCTGGGCTAAGTTCCATTACTCAGTGACCCGAGTGTCCTCTGCATTATCAGTAAAATCATCATTACTGACTTCCGTGTGTGTGTACTCAGAGTCATGTTTGCAATCATCATCCCAGGTCCAGGCTTTCTTCTCCCAAATCTTCTCTATCAGAGTCCAGGCTTTCTTCTCCCAAATCTTCTCTATCAGAGTCCAGGCTGTCTTCTCCCAAATCTTCTCTAACTGTCTCTTGAATGGTTGAATAGTCTCCTCCATTCTCAACATAGTCGAAAACTATTTCATCATAAATGTAGTTTCTATAATTAACAATTTTTATCCACAATGGCTTTCCTTGGACTCAGCAAAACCAATTCAGCCAACCTTCTCCTAGCTAAATATAAGATGTTGAGCTCCAATCAACTCTCCTTCTTATAAACCTCCCTGAGAAACACCGTATGCAATTTTCCTTGATTTCCCCTTGTCGAAATATAAAATATCCCCTGATGCTGAAGGAGAAAGTCTTTCCAGCTACCCAAAGCAAATCCATCGCCAACCTGAAATGTAATTCTCTCCAAAGTAATCTTCTTTTCAACTGTCAGCGACAACAATTCATGAATTGTTGCAACTGCTCTCTTTTCCATCCTCTTCTGTGCCTCAAGTGACCTCAAATCATAACCAGAGATATCCTCATACGGCAACCAATAAGGCAACCTTTGCCACTTCCAAACAGCAATTTTATAATACTTCCCAATCTTGAAACCTGGTGGGAAATTCACTTTAAATGAAAACCGCACATTCTCTTCTTCGCCACCCTTTTCTCTATACTCTCTCTCCCTAACATTCTCCACAGCACAAACAGCTAATTGCGGGTCTCTTTCAACAACCTCAATGTACTTATTCCTAGTCTCTTTAGCATCAAACAATCTAAAATACTTGGGATACTTCAAAACCACAGAAAACTCAAAATCATCAGGTAAACCAAATTCTTTCCTAGCAATCCTAACATGTTCTAACCTTAATCTTCCCGTATTTGAAAGCATCAGAAGCTTTCGTAAACGGGTCACAGCTTGAGGCAATTGAGCTAAAAGGGCTTGCTTTTCTTGTTCAATTTGGAAGCAGTGATTTACAGAGTGAGCCTGCAATATAATATTCTCTGAACTGGATGTTCGAATACCTCGAAAACATGCGGGAATTTGAGAATAAACTTCCCTGCTTCGTATTGTTTGAACCCGAGAGCAGCGAGCAAGCATGTCAAGGCGAGAAATGGCGATCATTGAATTTGGTTGATGAAGTAGTTCTTGGAATTTCATGACTTTACGGGTTTTCTTCTCCACTTCCATGTAATCATCGTAGCCATGGTCCCGAATACGCTGTTGGTTTCTGGGTATGGAAGTTGACTGCGACATTTGCTTTGGGGATAGTAGGAAAACTGTAGGAATCCATGTGAGGGACTTGAAGGATGTGAATTTTGAATGTAATAGTTTTGTTGAAATTGAAAGGAAAATGTGCATCTTGATACTTTGGGGGTTCTGGAATTTGGGGTTTAGGGTTTTACGAGTAAGAGGTAAGACAAATCATACATAGTATATTGAAAGTGCTAAGATACTTTTAAAAAATGTAAGAGAGTTAAAAAGGCTCAAAAACCCACCAAACTATATTGCTTTTGTAAATTTATTACTTGAATTACTTAGAAGTTTGTTTTTAATGTGTGAACTATGACTCAGATTGTAAACACATACATGTGTTAATTAGATTAAATTCGTGTGTTCGGTACAACGCGTGCGTAATTGATATTTTAGCCATAAAGATCACCTACATAACATTATGTAATGACTAAACAAATTGGGTCTGGCCTATTTAAATAAAAGATAACGACTCTAATACCTAACTCATTATCCTTAACTCATTAAATTATCTTAGTGTGAAGTTAATAAATCATCTCCTCAATATAAGCAAATAGCAGGCGAGAGAGAAAAGGGACGGTGGGTATTTTGGCATAAAGAAATCTTGCTTGGGTCGGCGTGAAGGCGTCCAGCAGCATTGCTCTCAAGAAAAAAAGAAAAATAAAAGAAAGCGATAGAAGAGGAGAGAATCGAAGAGAGAGGGAAGGAAAGGAAGACCACGGAGGTAGCGATAAAATCTTTATTTGTAGGAGACTGGATTCTTTCCACATTCTTGTGCTGCGGGTAAGTCTTGATACATATATTTATCATTAAATCCCTCATTACGTTGGGAACAACTCCAACATGGACATAAAATGGTTTAAGCCAGATTTCTTGAAAAAATTGAATTGGGTAGAAATGTCCCATTGTAATTTAACGGTTTTTATTTAAAATAAATAACGAGATAAATCCTTTTCCATAACAATAGGAGGATAAGAACTTTTGGAGGCAGATAGTTAGAATTAATCTTAACAATTGAAGGGTTCGGGAACTATAGGTTTTACATTCTCTAGAAATAAATAATTTTATGCATTTTAAGGATAAGGAATACTCAAATATTGCACTATATTTTCTTTAGATAAATGAGCCTGCGAGGAAGCGAATTGGAGGTATTCGGTAGAAAATGTTGTGAGTGATAATTCTTCCATAAGTTGATTTTCAACTACGATATATTTTAAATTGTTTCACACTTGCTTGAAAATATTTTGTTTAGAAAGTGACTACTTCTTGCACACGGACAAGCAATAGTATGATTAAGTATTTGAAATGCATCGTATCACTCTTATCATGAGGTTGCATATTGGCTACTCTTATATAGGTGTTATATACGAGTTATGATATTTGTTGACTTTAAATTTGACATGGAAAAAAAGAATATATGTTGCATTATAAAGAAAATATTTCGGGAAGTTAACTTTCCCGGTTCACCGTTATCTAACATCGGGATCGTTAGACCTGGTGCATCTGTAGCAAAAATAAATATTGTGCAAAGACCCTCTAGGGAACCCTGGGCGATGGGGTAGTCAAGCGGCTATAGTAAATTCATAGTGTCGAGAAGGTATACTCGTGCGCATAGGATCCTCTAATAAATATCAATATATTTTTTTCTTTTTAAACAGTGAACATGTTTTCCTCAGTAAATTGTATGTTGATTAGAATAAGTTGCATTAATGGTCTATAAGCGTAGTTTGGTATATCTTTGTCCAAAATAATGTTACATATTATTACTCACTTAGTCAGTGTGGTGACCTCGCTCCCTTCTTTCTTTTTCTCCTTACGAGATAACTTAGTTGGTGACCTTTTGACTTGGCGAGGGGGAGATAGGGTTGACGATTGATCGATGGCTTTGCACTTGCTTCATTTGGTAGATATTTTGTTTAGACTAATTCGGTATATTGGTTTAGTTAAATCGTAGAGTTTTGCTCCTTGATGCATTTTGTAAATTGTTTTTGGCTTGTGTTGGTAATGGCGTGGCCGGGGACTTCTAAAGTCTCGTAGAATTTCATTGACTATGATTTTGGTATCTTTGTAGGCCTATTATGTCGGTATTATAGTATGTTGGATTCTTGTTCTTGAGTCTTTGGCGGGTTTAAATTTATGGATTCTTTCGTGCGAGAAGAAAATCTTTTCAATGAATTTTTAGCACAATAGTGGTCCGAGGAGCTTGCTTGATGGCTTTGGCTTGCGAGCGTCGATCATAGCCTAAGTGGGTACGTGACACATTATAGCACCTATAAATTGCTAAGCAATCTTTTTTATTTTTTATCTTTTTAAGTTTTTAAATTAAAAAATCTTCTTCTTGTTCATTTCTTCTTATCTTTTTTGCAACATTGCAGATTTCCTCCCCTAAAACTCTCCTCTTTTTTTTTCATATGTCAAATTATACTCACTCGAGAATATCCCAAAACCCAAATCACTCAAAGGTCTCCATGTTATAGTATTACCAATCAGAAAAATCATCTCTTATGATACATAAGAATGATTAGATATGACAATGAAAACCAAAAAAAAAAAGCAAAAACAAAAAACAAAAAAAAATCCTTTCAGAATACTTGCAGCAACAAAGTAATATAATTAGCTAAGGCCAACCTAATTAACTATTACACCTTTATACAAAATACCCATACCAAAAACTCAAAGAAAACCAACAATAATAAAGAAACACAATTAGCTAAAGAAACAACCCAATTAACTGTATACCTTTACAGAAAATTCCCATATCAGAAAACTCAAGAAAAGTTTAATATTTTACATAATAATCACCTGGGTGTTTCTTACCAGGCCTATCTTCAATAGCTGACCCAAGACTACTAGCACTTGCTTCATTAATTTCTCGTTGTTTCTCTATGGAATCTTAAACAGCAGAGCAAACAACAATTCTGCTAAACTTTCTGATGTATTTTCTGCTAGAAGGATTCGATCTTGGCCTTGTTGGGTTGATATTTAGAGAAGTTCTTGAAGTTATTGTCACGGTGGAAATAATTATATACGTGGACCGTCGCGACATTTTAAAAAATGAACTGATGAGTGTAGCACACGAAAGTAATATGAATGTTAAGTTATGTTTCTATAATCTCGGAAAGTGATAGTTCGGTACTAAATAAACTTTTAAATAGTTCGGAGTACTAAAAATAAACTTTAAATAGTTCGAGTACTAAACTCGCCGCGGTATAGTTTGGGTGTGTTTTTGGACCTTATGTAATACCCCGCATAATTTGAACGATAAACCGTACTTTCAAGGTGGGACTAAGGATACTTAATATGCTAAAAAGGAAGTGTTATGAGGTATTTGAATCACTCTATGATCATATTTAAGATTGGACGTCGATCAAGTTGTAGAATGAAATTCGGCGAAAGTTATCGCATTTCCTTCTTGAGATTCTCTTAAATTTAGGGCAGAAAATGTCTCGAATGCGTTTAATAGACTTCAAATGCGTTTAGGGGGGTAAACAACACAGTAAGTTAAAGTGCTAAAATGAGTTGTGTGGACAAGTTCAGGCGGGATTTTATGTCTTTTCTCTTTTAAAATAGGGTTCCCACTTGATCAAATAGATGTTTAATTATTTTTCTAATATCTAAAATTTTAAATTAACTAATTTTATGTATTAAATATATAGAAAATATTAATATTTACAATTTAAAGGGTTAGGATTTTATCTTCTAAAAAATAATTTAAAATGAATAAAATTGTATTTATAATATAATCGTTTATGTATAGGACTTTTGAAAATATAATTTGAAAAAAGAGCGTTCGATCTCGCGTCCGCGTGCCAGGATGCGGAGAGGAGTGCACCACAAGTAGTGTAATATAGATAGTCTACTATAATACAAACATTAGGGGTTCTTCATTTAATTTTGTGAGTCTTCTTAGTTTGAGCGATCGGCTACAAATAAATAAATGTATTTGTGATATGATATCAGAATTTATTGGTTTCAAAACAAGCCAATAATAACTCACTTAATATGATTTCGTAAGTGCTAATTATTTAAACTAATAACTTATACTATATGTTTTATTCTATACAACTTTGTATTACAATCCGTCTTTGTAATGCTAATATTTGTATTATGTGTTAATATGTTAATAGTTCGGTAATGAAAATTTTATAATAATTAACATGAAATATACATATAATATATGCATTTAAGTGTTCGTGTAAAAGTGAATTGTTTTTTTACCTTCAATCCAACACTATTTACATGGCGTATTTGTTCCTTGAGACAAGTATTAAAATAAGCCAGAAGAAGGAACTACTAGGAGCTGTTTGAAAAAAGCTTCACACAGTAATTGAATTTGAGTATAATTTGGTGTAATTGTAGTTTGACATATTTGTTTAACGAGGTAATTACATGGTCAACGGGGAATTGCGTGTAATTGAGAGTGTGTAATTACAATCTCGATTCTTATGAGGAAGTGAGAATTGCAGGTAATTACATGGTGTAATTACAAGGTCACTTTTATTTTATTCATTTTGTTATTATTTTATAATCTTATTTTCTTTATTTCTTCATTTTTAATTTCTAGTTATGTCTATTGAAAATGAATTTTAAATAAGAAACTAAAAAAAATATTTTATATTATTTATCTTTATGATTATAATTATGGATGATTTACGAATATTTTAAAAACTTTGAAATCACAATTTTTTTATTTTTTTTATTTTAAAAAAAAAATATATTATTATTCTAATTTTTGAATTAACTTTAGAGAATTTCGTATTTATTATGTTATAGACTTGTTTCCGTTTTCTTTTGAATTATATATACTTAAGTTATATTGGAACTTATTTTTAAGTTATATTGAAATTTGACACAAAGAGTATTATGTTTACTTCTTCTTTTTTTAATTTATATTATATATTTAGGTTATAATTTATTTGTTTTAGTAGTATTATTTGTTATTTCACATGTCATTTCTTTTTAGTTAGAATCGATAGATTATTATTTGTCAAATATTTGAATAATTTTATAATATTATGTTTGTAATATTAATATTTTTTTTCAAACATGCATTCTATGATGTTCTTAAAAATATGAATTTTGGTTTTTATAATTAATTAAATTAAAAATATTTTTAATTTATTTCAATCATAATTTAATTTCCAATTTCATATAACTGACTATCTCAAATGTTTTTTTTGTTTTTTTAATTTTATATATTTTTTAGAGATAATATGTATCTTAAATATGCACCTAATTTAATATCATTTACAAAGACATATATTGTCATATATTACTTTTTAATAATTAATTTTTATTTTTAAAAATTAATCTAACTATTATTTTTTTTTAATCTATTAGTTAGAAATTATATCTTTATTAATTATTATATTTCTTAGAGATAATATGTATCTTAAATACCTAATTTGATAACATTTATAAAGATATATGTTTGTCAAATATTAATTTTTAATAATTAGCTTTTATTTTTAAAAGTTAATCTAGCTAACGTATTACACGTGTGCAACCAAACGGTATACTTGTAATTACATTGTAATTACATCATGGTAAACAAACGGAGTCATCGTAATTGCTATATTGTGATACTACCCCAGTAATTACGCGATTTCAATTCTGTGATGGAACTTTGCTGAGCTTAAATTGAATCGGAAATTCTTAAATATAATTATTTATCAATTTGAAATTTACAATTTTCTTTCTAAATTCTTATATTGTTACATGATCACATATTTTAAATATTATTTATATTAATATTATAAATTTATTTTTATTAGTATAAAGAACAAACACAAAAATGCGTACATTAAGACTATTTAAATAAAAATGAAAAAATTCCTTTTATTATTCTTTAAATGATATTTGATTAAGAAAAGTATATTTAAAAAAGACCAAGAAATGTTTTTATCAGATAAGAACATTTTGACTCAAAGTTACAATAAAAATATTAAACTAAATTATTAATGAAGACATTTTGCATAATTTAAAAGTATATTTAACTTTTGAAAAAAAGTATTTAAAACATAAATCGTAATAAAAATTGTAATTTATAAATCCATCTCTAAAAAAATACGATTTGTAAATTATATTAAATAATATAATTTATAAATTACATATAAAAAAATAATTACAAAAAATATAATCCCTCAAATACGATTTATAAATTACAATCTCAAATATGATTTATACACACATTGAGAATGGTTACTTTTTTATAATTTTGGTACAAGAGTGTAATAAGAACTTATGAGGAGAGGTAATAAGAAAAGATTTAGATCCCCAAATTTATCATTAGTAAGGTGGGAGCCACAAACTTCAAGATTAAAAGTTTTCTTCTTTCTTTTCCAAATGATCTTATATATAAAATAAAAATAAAGAATTATAACTAGAACCAAATCTCTCTGTAATAATATAATTGATTTAGAGTATAACTGCGAATCAAATGCTATTAGACACTTATAATAGCATCTGATAAATAAATGATATTTGATTATTATAGGTCAAAAATGCATAAACTCTAGTTTTCATTTTTAATATTACAGTGTAGAAACTTTAATGTATAAAGGATAACTTTGTAATAATAAAAATACATATTTACATAATATTTTTCATCATATAATATATTAAAATTTTTTTAATTTTTTTAATTTTTTTAATTTTTTTAATTTTTTTAATTTTTTTAATTTTTTTAATTTTTTTAATAGTTTATTATTATATTATTAAAAAAAAGATAATTGTTATAAAGGGATAACTTTATAGCAGTGTGTTGTTATAAGTAAAACAATTGCTATAAAAAGGTAAAATATAATATAAAAATAGGTTTCAAGAAAAACTTAGTTGTTATTGTATAGGTAGTATATAAAATATTATTATAGAGAGTGCATTGTATGTAAAGTAATAGTCGAACTTAAATTTTTAAAAATAATTTAATAAAAATCAAATCTCAACAAGCAATTAATGAAAAAAGTGTCGAGTCAATAAAACTTAAATAAAATTGAATGAAAAAAATAGGATCACGCGGGAGTACTTATTGTTCCACGAAATCTAATAAAAAATTATGTAAGATGATTATATATAATTAAAAATTAATATATATGCTTAACTATATAAACTAATTCTATAATTTTTAATCATCAATCACGCATCACATGAATACAAATAGTAATGGCTAAATATATAAGAAGAGATGTTCCAATTGTCCTTAACTTTGCACTCTCTTGGTAGGAGTTAATTGATCAAAGATTAAAAAAAAAAAAAAAAAAGTGTATATTTTTTTTATGTTGTTTTTTTTATTTGGTTATTCAATTAATTTAATTTAGTAATTAAATATAATTTTTTAAAGAATAATTATTAATAGATTAACTTATATTAGAAATGAATTTATCGTTTACTTTTCACTTTCTTTTCATTATCCCACTATATAATTTATGTACATAATTACGTAAGTCTTGATTCTTACTTCACATATTACAATTAAACTCTATGTATATAATTGCGGGTTCAGTTCAAAATTCTCTATTTAAGGAAGTAATCAGTTAAATAGTTGAGATTGAGATTATATTAATTAATCCAAATCTAACTAATTATTTAATTCTGCAAATGTAATGAAAACAACATAATAACAATATATAGCAAAACAAATAATTAAATTTGAAATAACTAAAGAGATTCTTATAGAACATTTTTAATTCGATCGGTAAAAAATACTGATCAACAATGATTTTGAAAGAGAATGTATATACTAACTAGTTTCTGGACACACGTTACGGCATGTGTATATTACATTACATAATTAAATATAGAGTTGCGATAAATGTAAATTCAAAATGATTGAACTGACATTTTGGTTACCTTAGTTACTAATCATGCTTTAATGATAATTAAGTATAAGCGTAACAAGATCACTTAAATAAAATAAAAACAAAAAAGATTAATATTATTCCAAGAAAAGAAAAGTACAAAAATTACATAAAATACAAGTTCTTATGATTGGCGTAAATATAAGTGAAATATGTAGAAATTAAATTTGTCAGGGGTTGATGCACGCCACATGAACTTACGGACGTTTCATGCAAGCGCAAATGTGACAACATTAAAGCAGAAGATGCATCGGAAAATATTTGAAAAACTATAAATAAATAAAAAAAAGAATGCAACAACTTTATATTACCTATTAAAAGGTGTAGACTATGATCAAACTTATGGGCGTTTAAATACAATATAAAAATCACCGTAATGATAACAAGAAGGTAAATCGGAAAATATTTGAAAAGAAAGTTATTAAAAAAATGCAACAACTTTATATTACTATTAAAAGGTGTAGTATGATCATGACACAAGATGTTTATTTTTCATATTGAGTCTATTTGTCAGTATAGATCTTCATTAGAGGATTGTGTATAAATCTTTTATTATCGGTAGAAGTTTAGAAGATGAAATAATTTGAAGGTGAAAAAGTCTTATATGAAATAATAATTAAAAAATATAAAAATGTAACTACAATGATGGCGAGTGAAACAATCGCTGTTCTTTTCGGTTCAATGAATGACTTTTTTTTAAAATATATAAAAATTAATAAATATATTAGATACTTAATGATAAAATATTATATTTAATTAGATATCTTATTACTTTTTAATTTACTACAGGGGCAAAATGGTAATCAACTAAGATAAGGGCTTTCCACTTTTAGTATATAATAATAATTATTTATGTATTTGTTTATTCAGTTATTTAATAATAATATTATTATTATTATCTATTGTTGTTGTTGTTACTGTTGTTTATTTATTTATTATTATTATTATTATTGATTATTAAATTATTATTTCTTTATTTAACTTTTTTACTTTTTCTTCCCATATATAGTAATAAATATATAAATATGATATGATATGATATTAATATTTAATTGTGTATTAATTAAATTTTAATTTAATGAAAAGTAAAAATGATAATCTAACTTTTAATTTAAGGACTTACCACTTGTATAATAATATGATAAAGTAAATTTTCAAAGTGTTCACTTCCTTGGATGAATTTATTTACTAAAAGTTACGTTTTCTATTTTTATATTTTAGAAAAAAATATTAATAAATTATTCATTTATTTCTTTAAATAAAAGTTACACTCACCAGAAACTTACATAAAATCATTAAAGAATCTACTTAATGTGGTTTTGCCTTTTTCCATTTTCAGTGATTTTATGCAAATTTTTGGCAAGCGTGACTTCTTTAGAAATAAAATAAAATAGTTTATTGACTGTTTCGATATAATTTTATGAGTGATTATTTAAGATAAAAAGATGAAGGTACTTTATAGGATAAATTAATGTAGCTGGTCTTGTGAAGTCGATCGTTATGATTGTCATAAATAAAATTATAAGAGTTAAATGTGATTAAATGAAACTTCAAATATTTTGTTAGTATGTTGTTAAGCTGTCTTTTCGGAGGAATATATCGGCTGGTTGGCTACTATCTGAAGTGGAGAAAGTAGACTTGGAACTAAGAAGGGTCGTTTGGTAGGAAATAAATAATTCTAAGATAATTAATTTTGAAATTAAAAAATAAAAAATTAAAAAAACTCAAAATTCATAAAAAAAATAAAAAAAATAAATAGTTTGAAAATTAATTTTTAGATCTTTTATCTCACTTTTGGTTAGATAAAACCTCTGAATAAGTTATTCCGAGGTTAGTTATTTGGGATTATAGTGTTATTTTTATGGAAAAAAATTAAATTTACGCTTTTCTCTTTAGTTTAATAGCTAATATTAAGCACTTGTGGGGTATATTTGCTGTCCGTCATCAAGCCCAGTCATTTCTTGCATTTAATGAAAATCTCCAAATCACATTAAATTATTCATTTTTAAAAATAAAACTCATAAACTCATAATATAACCCGCTCGCCCCGACTCAACTGGAAGCTAAAATGAACCTAAATTTTTAAATCAAATAAATAAACTCCATATTTCTCAAATATCCAAACCCATATTCTAATAGGGAGTGAGTTGTTCCAATGAGAAAACTTTGTGACAAACCCATGATTTCTTTTGGTAAATAACTTGACAATATGACAAATGTTCAAAAAACTTTGTGACTATGTAGTTTTTATTTAGCTACGTTAAAGTTATTATATTTTTAAATACATGAAATTGTTTATAAAATTTCTTAATTACTCTTTTAATCCCATTGTATGTAAAGTGATAAATTATACTCTTTAATCCCATTTTATGTAAGTGATTTGGGGAGGTCAAAATAATTGATTTTCAGCGTAGATTCAAAAAAGATTGTTTAATTATTTTTAAATAACATCAATCAATCATGAAAAAATAGTACAACTCAGCACAACTAATAATTTAGATTCTTTTGTCAATTAAAAAAAAAAAAAGATGAAATTTTTATATTTAATAATAATTTTAAATTTAGTACTCATTTCACTCTCGATAAAATAATTTATAATCACATAAATATCTATGACTTATTTTAAATCACGAATTTTAAAATAATTCAAAAATCTTGTAATTAAAGAGACTATCTACACAATAAAAACAAATTTTTTTACCCAAAATAGAATAGAGTGAATCGTATTTATTTGATATGACATAAGTTTTAATGGAATGATTGAATTTGAATTCCATTTTAATTAAGTTATTCTCAAATTTGAACACCTAAATACTTAAAATATTCATTGAAAATGTTGTCCAAAAATAAACTTCATAATACGTAAATTCCAAGTTAAACGAGGCCGCAATAAAAAATATCAAATTATTAAATTAAAAAATTAAAAAGTAAAAAAAGAAAGAGAGATGGGAATATATATTTTCTGAAGATGTAATATATATTTTAATAAACCAATGCTGTATATTAGTTGTTTACTTGACATACGTTTATTGGATAAAGAAATGCCTGTGCGTACGATTTCAACTTTAAAGATAATTTATTAATATTTTAATTGTTAATATAATTGCTAATAAAACTGTTTAGCAACCTATAATTTCTTTTCTTTTTAATTATAATTTTTTCAAAAAAAATAAAAAAAATAAAAAAAATAAAAAAAATAAAAAAAATAAAAAAAATAAAAAATATAAATTATTAAATCGCAATAACACCACAGCATTTTCGTTGTAAATTTTTTTGAATTTATTTTTCCGTCAATAGATTCCACATTTTTGTAAAACTTATATATTGCTCTATTATTTTAGTCTAAAACGACAATAATCATAAATATAGATTTTAAAATACAATAACACCAAAATATTCGCTATAAAAAATATCAAAATTATCCTTATATGAACATACAACTCCATTAGATCCATTGTCAACAACTTAGGAACGCAGTGTAATATAATATATAGCAAATGCACTAATTAATTAACTAATATAATTAACTAATAGTTCCATCCCCCCCCATGGTTTCCTTCAAGTTAAACGTTGATGGGGCTTTCTCTTCTGCTAATAATTTACAGCGGAATCGCGGAATAGGGGTATCATTAGAGATTCTAAAGGTGATCGGATAGTAAAGGTACCTTTCAAATGCAATGCTTAAAATCACACGTTAACAGAGTTAAAGGCGCGGGAGCATGGTCTCTTTCTTATCATTTCCCAACAAATATCTCGATAAAAATTGAAACGAGAATGTATAGAAGGCTTCGAGCATCCTCTAGGGTATCTTATTGATTATATGAATGTTATATCGCAAATGAGGTTATTGTTGAGAGGGAAATTGGGGAATCCCTTAGGTCCACCATAGTTTTTGTCAAGCAAACAAGTAGCACACGTGCGCTAGACAAAATTCCGGTAACGACGAACACGAGGACACTATTTTGGCGGCTCCACCATCACGTGTCAAAGACAGGTTAATGGCCCGATAAAAAGAAGGAGCGATATTAAGTAAAGCGAATGCTGTAGCGTCACTTGTAATAAGTTAGTACATTTTGACAACTTGTCTGTTATCATTGATAATAACAACGTTCATGTAACGATGAATACGTCGACAACTACTTAACTATATATAAATAATTCTTTTAACAAAAAAAAAAAGAAATATAATATAGATAGAATGAAATATAAGAGATGTTCAAACTTTTTAAATATCAGAAAATTCATTATATTAAATTAAATATTGATAAATTTGCTAATAAAATTTAAAAGTTAAACCTAATAAATCCTAATTTCAAATTAAATATAAAAGACATTAAATTTCAATTTAAATTTTAAAATGGGCAAATTATGTCCACTCCTGCGGGGAAGAGTATTTAGGAATTGTGTGTAAATAAGTGAGGGACACATGTCGAGGGTGTGAATAAATATATTTATTTTTTCGATATTTGAACATGCCATACTCGTGAACCACAACATCATATTGGTGGTCTCCGTTAAGCCGCCAACAAATGCCTCTTAATACGCGACACGTGGCACCATCAATGATCAAAGCTAGTCTAATATTTATTTTGTTTTGTTATAATTTATACCCCTATATTTTATTTTAAAAATAATTTAATATTATTTTATATTTTTAAACTTCATACTTAGTTAAACATGTGAGCAAGCTTCATTCCATTTAAATTTTGTACTAGCGATTTTTGTTTTTACTTATTTACTATACTAAAATTAAATATATAATTTTATTTATTTAATTTTTATAAAATTAAGATTATAATTTATCACCTAATTTTTAATATATTTAATAAAATATATGAAAATGAATAGTGAATGAATATATATTGGCGAAGGAAGATGATAGTAGTAACAGAAAAGCAGAACACCTCATGATACAAATACTATGTACTCCATTTTCTTAATATGTTAGTGGTCCTCCTCCATGTAGTAATTGTTGGTCACGCCTCGATTTTGAATCGCGTGCTCAATTCAACTTTAGTAGTTTCGCCACGTCACTATCGAATAGACGAGCTTTAAGTCTGGGGAACTGCTCCTGATGGCTTTCATTCACAAATATACCCTTCCACTTTTTGCTTAAAGGTCGGTTCTATCAAGTTTTTAGAAAATTCAGCTATTCGATTAAATCTTCAGAATAAAATAAGTAGACGTTTGATTCATATGTTTAAAGTATTTTCATTTTATTTAAAATTTATTAATAGGGCTTTATTTAGAATTTATGAAAAGTAGAAAGTAGAAGCAGATGGTGTAGCGAGGATGTGTTCAAAAAATTGGTATAGAATTGTCAGATATTTTAGTTGGGATTGTGTTTATGAATTGTGGCGTTGGTGGGTGTCGTATCGAGGTCGATGCTCACTCATTGTCTTGTGTAGCTATTATGAGTTAAAGAATGCTTAACAAACTGAAATTTGTGATGATGACAGGCCGCGATAGTATACTATTGTGAACACCAAAACAAATTTGAAAACCAACGTGGCGAGTGTTCCGAAATTTATAATTTGAAAGTTTTTAATAAAATAAATTAATAAATTAACATATTTAGAGACGGACTCAAAAGAAACTGAAAATAAAAAGAGTTAAAAATGGGAAGCTTCATTCACTTTTATTTCATCGACAGCGACTCATTTAGTTAAAGATTTTCATCGAAAATATTTATAATCATCAAATATTTGTAATATATATATACGTATCACATATAATATATATATATATATATAATTATATTATTTATATTGTTTGTTTTTTGTTTTTGGGGTTTTTTTTTTTTTATGAATTTTGAGTTTTTTTAATTTTTTATTTTTTTAATTAAATGATATATTTTGTGATTTAAATTAAAATGAAAATAAGAATCAATAAAATTTTAAAGATATTTTGTAATTTGAAGCAATGTAATAAAGTTTTGTGTTTTATGATATTATAATTGTTATATCGTAATATTTATCTTTATTCAATTCAGAAAAGAGTAAGAAACAAAAATATTTTCTATTTTATTAGTTTTTTAATAAATATCAAATAAAAGAGTAAATTTTGTGATTTTATATATGAACATTAATAATGGGTTGCAATATTTTTATAGAAAATAATGTGTTTTAAAAAAATATTTATCGAGAATAAAGATATTTTTTGGGCAGCTCATGCCAATGAGATATTTTTGAATGTTATTAATGGAGAACACTTTATTTAATTTTTACATGATTTAAAAATATTTTGACCTTTTTTTCCTAAATTATATATAAACAATAATATAAAAGCGTTAATTAATTTATAAAGCATATAAGAAAAATATAAATAGAATTAACGTGAAATGATTAGTCGGAGAAAGTTCGAGGGAGACGAGGTTTTGTGGACAAGGATAGACGAAGGGATTTGAATATTGGAATATCTATCATATTTCAAACGATTTGACCTCACGCGAACGAAGCACCGCTCATCTTGCACCATTCGTTGTCATTCATACAACATGCATAACTGCATCATTCCTCCAATCGTATTAATTAAATAATTAGATATTACTATATATTTATTTTTTAATAGTTTTTAAATATATGATAGTTAATTAATATTTAAATAATTTTAAAAATAGAATTAAAAACATATTTATAAAATATTAGCTTTTCTTCAAAAGTATTTAACCCAACTTAAAATTCATGAATTAAAATTTTAAAATTAATTTTTAATTAATAATATATAATTTAAAATAAAAATTATTGAATTGGTTTGAATAGGTTTGAATAGTCGCGGAGTATATGATATTATAGTTCCGCACATGAGATACGTGTCATGCGTATGACTATTAATATGGTTGTTTTGATTTTTGAGTCCACATGTAGGCAAATGCAGTACTGGTTAACACGAAGTCCACAACCACAGCACTTGTCTTTCCTCTGATCTTTAACTTGTCTTTTTCCTCCTCCTTTAATATTACTCGGCACTGCTTCCTTTTTGTTTTCAAGCCACCCACATAAATTCATCAATAATATACTTCACAAGTCGCTCTTAAAGTTTAAATTCTCTTAACGTAGCACTATTTGCTATCTCACCCTTCCTCCTCATATATCTTCTGTCTCCCCATTTTCTACTATCACAAGTCAATCTCCAAAGTTTATTTGTATACAAAAAATGGAAGAAATTGTGTCTTCTAAACTCTGTGAGCTTTGCAATGAACAAGCCGCTCTATTTTGCCCATCTGATTCAGCTTTTCTCTGTTTCCACTGTGATGCCAAAGTTCATCAGGCTAATTTCCTTGTTGCTCGCCACCTTCGTCTTACTCTTTGTTCTCACTGCAATTCCCTTACGAAAAATCGTTTCCCCCCCTGTTCTCGGCGTCCCGGTCTTTGTCCTTCCTGCTCCCGGAATTCCTCTGCTGATTCCGATCTCCATTCTCTTTCCTCATCCTCATCGTCGTCTACTTGTGTTTCCAGCACGCAATCCAGCGCTACTACTCAGAAGAACATAAGCTCGTCCAATCTAAAGCAATTGCTGGAATACTCTACAAACGATTCTACAGGTGAAGTCAATTCTGCTGCCTGTGATTTAGCGCGATCCAGAAGTGTGAAATTGCGAGATCCGAGGATGGCGACTGGCTTGTTCATGCATTGGTGTACGAAGATCGGAATGTACGGTGAGGAAGGTGTGGTGCAAACGGCGTGTGGTGCCCTGGGGATTTGTTTCGGTCGGTTTAGGGCTCTGCCTGTGCGGGTTGGCCTGGCCGCGTGTTTGTGGTTCGGATTGAGAAGTAACGATGACGGATCAAAATCTACTCGGCAATCTTTGAAGAGATTGGAGGAGATCTCCGGTGTGCCGGCGAAGGTAATATTAGCCACTGAATTGAAGCTGCGAAAAATCGTGAAAGCCAACAACCGACGGCGTCAAGGAATGGAGGAAAATTGGGATGAATGGTCGCCCTGATTTTTATTTTTATTTTGGTAGGTGTTTGGAGGAAGATTCTCTGCCTCTCTTCATTTTTCTAATCTATTTTTCTTTCTATTGTGGAAATTCATTAGAAAAATGGTAAAGTTTGAACATGGCCGTCCATTTTACAGCAGTATTTTCTTTTGTTTTCTTTTTTCCGCATTTTATCATGCTTAGTCAGAAGGTCGACCACCGGGAAAGAATAAAAATAGAACGAAATACTAACCGAGAGAATACAGATCGCTTCAATTATTCACCTTCCCCGACTTTCAGTACTTACACTTATGAAGTTTCTTTTTTTTTTAAAAAAATATCTTTTTTTTGGAATAAAACGATCATTTTTTTTAAAAATTTTTATATTGAAAAAGTAATAAGAATGAGAGGCCATCAAAATATTTCCGAGTTAGTAG
>JACEIK010001637.1:66890-88442 GCA_018107945.1 Datura stramonium | reverse complement strand
ATTTATTTTTTATAATGTTAACAGTTTTAAGAATATTTCAGTCATTTGACCGAAAATAAGTGTTTAACAACACTTTTGTACCAAACACATTAATAATTTTTTTTCAACTTCAGCACTTTTATCCAAACACATAACTGTTTATCTATAAAATAAGTTTCAGTACTTAAAAGTGCTTTAAACAGTTATATTTAAAAGCCACTTTTTTTCAGCTAACCAAACGGGCTCTTAATGACCCTTACCTGTTTGGGCCGAGTCAATGTGGGCCGGTGTGCATTGGAGGATCAACACTATGTTATCTCGCCCGATCAACACTTTATTGCTTTTAGCTTAATGCTAACGCCCTCCTTTCTCCTACTACCTTTTTTCACACCCTTTTACGACCTTCTTTCCCTCTTTTAACTTTCGCTCACATTGCCCCAATCCCATAATAGTTCTTAAACATGGCATCTTCGCACTCTCTCTCTTCCTACATGGAAGCAGCTCTCTCAAGCTCCAATCGCGTCTCTAGGTTTTCTGAGACCCCGCCAGTATTTCACTCCATCAAGCCATCTAACAGGCGCAGTACTGGTTATCTCAAAATTAGTTTTAGCCCGCCGTCTACCAGCTCCTTTGGCTGCGGCTCTCCCCGTCTAGTGGTTACCCGCGCCGAACTTTCTGGTGAAAGCGGCTGCGAAGAAGAGGATATTCATGGATTGAAGAATGACAATGGGTTTGGCTTAGTTCCTGAATCAACTTTTTCCTTGTCCCAGGTAAAACCTCTCTGTTCTTTAGTACTGATCTTTTTACCTGATAATCATAAAAACTCGAATTTCATTTTTTTGCGTGTGTTTTCTCCTTTACCCTTTTGGGTCTCGTACCAATTCATGAAATTAGCTGGTCAATTTCTATTATTATTCGCCCTTTATAGCTCTTAGGAATACTTCAACTTGATATTCCCAAAGTGTCTTTAGGTAACTGACTAAAGATTTATCCAAGAAAACATCAACTTAGACAATGACACACATAAACACATAAACAATCTGAAAAATAAACTTACTATATTATAAAGAAAAGTAGGATACACTACAATAGATAGCAACCCTCCAAAAAGCTGTTAAGAACAATAAAGATTAAGCTTTTTCTTTACATAAAGCTTGTTTTTTTCATTCTCTTTACACAGGGTGGCTCAAGGGGAGGTTCCTTTGCTTCAGGCCTCCAAAATTTTGAGGCCCCTAAAGTTTTGAATAATATATTTTATGATTTCATTTTCCTCAGACAATATTGAAATTTGTAGAAAGAAATGAAAAAGTAAAGAAAACTTTATTTTAGAATAAAAGAAAGACTCAATATTTTTTAACCTTGCAAATTTTTAGATCTTTAAGTTAAACTACTTAAATCTTCATATTAGTAAATTAAGTTTTTTACTACAATATTCAAGTTAATATATTGCAAAGACAAGGACTAATATCTTATTAACTTAAATTAATTTTACCATATAAATAATAATAGTACTATTTGAAGTTAAAGACAAGGGACTTAATATCTTATTAACTTAAATTAATTTTTACCATATAATAATAATAGTAGAATTTGATGTTAAATACTTAATATTTTTTTAATAATACTACATTATTAACAACAATCATGGAAAAGAAAAGTTTCTTACTAAAATTTCGTTTTAGTCAACTAAGTATAATGAGCCTTTCTTGCATTTACAGTTAAATGTTGTGTGGTGAAATGTTATCCCTACTGAATGAATTGTTTTTTGATTAGAAAATGTAGACCTAAATAATTTGTCACCCATCCGAAAATTGAAATTCAATAATTCTGAAAAATCTCTTTATTTTATTTTTTTCCTTTGGCATGATGAATTATACCTCTCTTTCCTTGATATAGTTCATTACTCGTAATGCTAAATGGCTAGTTCAGCTTTGTTGTGATGGACTCTCTCATATTCTGAAGGATAATTCAGATAAACAAGAAACAAATAGAAATGATTTGAGTCAAGCTCCAAAAGTGGTTACACCCCTTGAACACACAACCGGTGGCGGTACAAGGGCTGGACTTTTCAGAACTCCCATTTCTGGTGGTGTACAAAGTGCAACCTCGGCTCATGGCCTACCTAAACCTGCCTTAGCTGTCCGCAATCTAATGGAGCAGGTAGATTCCTTTTGTTAGCAAATATTTGTTGTTTTCAATAGATTTGTAACAGTAAGATCTTCTTGTGTGTTTTTTCATCATTTTATCACCAATATTGTAGGCTAGATTTGCTCATTTATGCACTGTGATGTCCCGGATGCATCATCGGCGAGAAGGCTACCCATTTGGCACACTTGTGGATTTTGCACCGGATTCTATGGGACGTAGGTTACTACTCTAGTGTCAGAACAATTCTTTTTAAAGCTTATCTTTTGGGGTTTCTTACCATTGAAGTGTAGAAATGCTAGAATAGGAAGTCGAGTTCAGAACTATATTTCTATTATATTGATTATCAATAGTGTAGGCTACTAGGCCACTTTGACCCATGTGAAATTGGCATAGCTGCCCCACATGGCTGAGAAAAGTTTTTTTAGTAGTTCTGAGAAGGCTTTTTTATAGAAGGGATCATTTTGGTCTTGGTTAAACTTATTATTTATTGACTACTTTGAACATTTCAATGGAACAATTGTGGCTAAGAATCTGGAATCAACTCATGTTGATGCATTGAGTTTCCTTGTTGGTTGTGGTACTAAAATGCTGAAGATAAGAAACTTGTCTAGACTGCACCTGGAAATTGTTAGGTATATTATTGGTAATATTTTTTAATTAAATTGAGTTTTCAGCATTAGTATACCTTAAAATTGTATAAAAATTGAACATGGAGTACAAATATTTAAGTATTGGAAATTCTTATAAAAATGTTGTTCTTGATTTGATGTTCAACGAAGCAAATCTTTGTAAGCAGACAAAATAATCTATATGCTGTCTCTTCCTATTTATAGTATATACAATGCTCCAATAATTATTTCTTGTTCTTTTGGCAGATCCAATATTTTCGTTCTCTCCATTAGCTATACACACCCGTAATTTGCTAGCTGACCCAAGATGCACACTGGTTGTACAGGTTTGTGATCTATTTCAACAAATATCAAGGACATTTGGCTTATATATGTCTCTGAGTTTCTTGCACTGTTGGCTCTTTAGATCCCAGGATGGAGTGGTTTATCTAACGCAAGGGTCACAATATTTGGTGATGTCTATCCACTACCTGAAGATCAACAGGTAGCTTCCTTCTTCGATACATAGGGATCAATTTCAGATTCCTATTAACATCAAATATATACATTAACATAGGACACTAAGAAACTTCTTAGCTATTCCTTGTCTCCTAAAAAAAGGATGTAATTTCGCTTGCTTAAATGCTCACATACATTGGATGTATGTGGTCTTTCGCAACTGTCTCTTACGTTTTGTTCTTTAAAATATTGATGTTATTGTTCAAATCAATAACAACTAAAAAAAAAAAAGAAAAAAAAATCACAAGTGAAAAAGCATCACATACGCCCTAGCTTTCTACTGATGTAAACCGTCCCGCATCAACACTAGTAGTTTTGATCAGCTGACATGAAAAGGAATTAATTCTTACCTCAGACCCTAGTGGTCTACCTCTTGCTCTCCTGTTTTACTCTTCACTCTTGTTAAGTGGAAGGTACAGTTTATTTGCTACACTACGAAGAAGGAAGTGGTGTGAGTTGGACCTCCAAGGCGTCATATCAAATTCATTTAAGTGGCGTCTTTGCTGATGGAATCCTCAACCTGATTTATCAGCTTCCTTGACTAGGGAGTTGATCCTATTTCATTATTTTACCACTTACTAGGTGAAGGACAGTTGACACAGAGGAGTAACATTTTTTTGTTATTATGATCAACTAAATGACCTTTTGTTTTTCCTCACTAATATATCCCAAGTTGAATAGTTGTGTTTGACTTAATTTGGACAGTAGTAAGATAACAGTTGAGTATTGATATGTATAAAGATATAAAAGTTAACATGCAAGGCCCATAGGTTCCTTTAAGACTTTCTTGGAATAGATAAAAAAAAAAACTAACACAGTGAAGTGTAATGATGAAGCTTGTCAAGACAACTTATGTAACTTTTGGTTTAAAATATTTTTAAAACTGTCCATTCTGGGGAAGCGTACATTATCTTGGAATGAACGAAGAAGGGAAGGTGGACATTTATTTTCTGCATGGTGTATGAAGCTTCTTCTGCTGAGATCGATTTTCTTAATTCCCTTTCATGATTTTCTGTCCTCTTTGGAATCAGATCTCTATGTAGATTCTCTATTTTCCATTATCAATATGACTACACTATAATTGATTAAAAAGAACAACTTGCTTTTTCTTCTCGACCCCGAGAAATCTGTATGGAGCTAACCCTTAGGATCAACCACAACCTTCGAAACTCGGAGATAATGTGTCTGCCCCATAAAAAAGGAGGAGACTTGCTGCCCTATATGCTTTGATCCTGCAATCTGCTTTCAAATGCCACTTCTAGAACTATGCAATTTTTATGTTGAATACTAAAACTGTAATTGCCCTTATATTCTGCTGGTCAAGCTAAGTTTATAGAATTCTCTCTAAATGTTATGGATGTTGCATTATCTGAACAACTGTGTCTATTCTTTCAACAGGAATGGGCACACAAGCAGTATATAGCAAAACATCAGCAAGGTCCTTCTCAACAATGGGGAAACTTTTTTTACTTTAGGATGCAAAATATAAGGTTAGCTCCCTTTCTTCTAAGTAATTTAGCTGGGTTCGTGTTTCAAATGAAAATGAAAAGAGAAGCAGTATACAAATTATTATACGCATTCTCTCGCCTAGCTCTTTACACCATGATCCTCTTAAAAAAAAAATTGACTTTTAATTCATCTTTTCACTTAAGTTCCCTAGTGTGCATTCTGGCAAATGCCTTTTTACTGTTAGTATATGTACCTTATATTCCAAATGAGTCCAGCACCAAATGGGCAACAAAATAATTGAAAATTTTCAAATCGGACACTAAGTAGGCGTTTGGACATGCGATTTGATCTCGTGATTAGAAATCATGAGAGAAATCAGTGTTTAGACATGCGATTTCATCCCTCCTAATAAATATTTTTTAAAGAAATGTGTAAGAGAAAAACATGAAAGATATTCTCTTAACATTTTTGTAAGAAATGTGTAAGAGAAAAACATGAAAATTTTTCTCAAAAAATCTGATTCAACAATATTCAAGTTTCAAGATCAAAGGCATATTAATTCAAAAATCTCTCAAACTTAAAAAAATTTATTGAAAATTCGTTGGCAGACCAATGAGGTACACATTTATTTTAAAATCAAGTTAAAAAATTGAACCTCATTGGTCTGCCAACAAGGTAAGATTAATTTTTTTTTTTTTAAAATGTAGGACCTCTTTGGCTACCTCGTTCCATGTTCAATGAAGTGTCCCATTTGGTTAATGTCAAGTTTTAGTGTCCGAGTTGAAAATTTTCAATTATTTTGTTGTCCATTTGGTGCCGAACTCTACTCTAAACTTGTGGATTACTAGTTGATTTTCATTACAAGCATTTTATTCTTATGCTTCCTGTTTGTAACCTAATTATTAGTCGCTTTGTTAGTGTATTTTTACTGTACATTTTGGGTTGGTTTAACTCGGTTTCGTGGAAAATGTCGACTCTCTGTAGCAGTTCGTACGACTTCTCTTGCTGCCGATTTCTTTCTACTCTAGTAATCTTAGTAATTCGCTCTGGAATCTGATTATGTTAATGTTGGGAAACAGATAAAGGATAGATCGTGCTTCCATTATAATTGCTCGAGCAAAGTAGGAACTTTTTCTGCCATGAGTCTCTTGCATCTCACTTCCAAGTTTGAGCTATGTCGCACTTGAGTGCTTATTTTATGATTTTGTACTTGCAGAGAGGATCTCAAAGCATCCTCTCTGCTTAGTATATTTTTAACTCACACACGTGAAACATTCCTTTTGCTGTGCTGTTCCTTCCACAGCCCTTAATTTTCTCAGCTATTGTGCATAATATAAGACACCTCTGGATTATTTAAAATTTTGCGGTGGGCAGAATTATTTATGAGAAGATTCAATTCATAAGGTGCAGCAGAGGGGCATGTCAAAGCCTCTTATAGAATTTGGAACACCATCCCTACAGTTACTGCCTTGCTGGTGGGTTATCTGTGCTAGAGTTTTTTAAGGCAGGAAAGATAACATGGGTAATCTCAAACACAGATGCATATTTTTGCTACACTATTGGTGCAATATGAGCTTGGCCAATGTTTTAGAGCCGGAAACCATGGTTGATTTTCTTTGTTCTTTACACTCTGTAAACTTCTCTTTTTATGGATGTATTTTCACTAGCTTCTGCTGATTTACATCAATAAAACTCTTACATTACCTATCAAAATAACAATAACAGTGAGAATAGTAGTCGTTTCATAATAATAATGGAGGTTATATACTTTCCGTTTCTCTGCTGGCCCTACTACTAGTGTTTTCCTGGTTTTGATGAGCCATAATTGGCTGCTTAATTGAATACAACAACATGAAGAGCTATCTACCACGTTTTCAGTTTAAATTTTAAAAGATTCATCTACCATGCTGCACTTTCTTTGAATGGTTTATTTAAAAGGAGGAACAAAAGGCAAGCTCTCGTTGTAGATTGTTGCTGAGGGAATAATTAGCAATCTATAGCTCAATGAACTTACTTGCTTTATCAATTATAACAGCGATATATATTTCATTGGAGGCTTTGGAACTGTTGCTTGGGTAGATGTCAAGGAGTACGAGACACTTCGGCCTGATAAAATTGCTGTTGATGGTGGTGAGCAAAATCTTAAGGTATGTTTTTAGCAGTTTCGAGGAATTGATAATCACCAAGTAACTTGATAATGTGCCCATGCTGCTATCTATTTTTGTAAGAACTATTAGAACTTTAATGTAAGTGAATATGAGATTGTATTCACCATTCTAGTAGGCAATGGGGCTTCATTTGCCTCCCCTTTATTTGACTAAGTCTGCGAATGTTTTTGCTGATTCTTATAGGAGCTCAATGCAATATTTTCCAAGCCTCTAAAAGATCTTTTAGCGCAAGAAGCTGAGGTGGATGATGCTGCTTTGATATCAATAGATAGCAAGGGGACAGATGTTCGTGTCCGCCAAGGTGCACAGGTACCTTCTATGTGCTGCCTGCTTTTTTAAGTCATTTGTTTTCATCACACGCTCTAAACTTTTTTTTTCACTTTACTTCCCGCAGTTCAACGTACAGAGAATATCATTTGAAGAAGGCCATTCAGTTGAAACACTAGAAGAAGCCAAAGCAGCACTCTGGAAACTGATAAATGGAGGCCGAGTTTACAATTTGCAGAAATGAACATTGCAAAATGCATATCTACTTGAGGAGTCGGAACGATAAGTGGAATAGCCGGTGTAAGGTTGTCGGTAATGCTGTTACAAGAATCAGTTTGGTCACTTTTCTTCTGCGGAAGTATTAACTTATAGCCTTATAGATGTTATGGTTGTTGGTGGGCTAAGTTTTTCAGAAAACTTCCAACCAACCTAAATTTGTAGTGTAAAAGGTTGTTGATGATGATGTTTCAAGAATTTTCTAATCAAATGTTCTGGGGAAGTATGAACTTGTAGCAATTAAAAAAAGGTCCTTTTTTCGGGAGTGTTTGTGGGCTGAGTTCAAGGATGTGTTTGGTGAGGGACGAGGGATAACTAATTCCGGAAAACTTTGGGATGGATTATTCGCGATTGATTGGAATAAAATTTCGGAATAACGTATCTCGTGATTGTAGTGTTATTTTTATTTCACATTGAGGATGGACTAAGTAATCTCGAGATAACTTGTTCCCAAACTATAAATGAGCCCTGAAGGTTTTAAACTAAGAGTGAAGAGTGAAAAACACACTTAAAGTATTCAGGTATTTTTGAGTTTTCTATTCGAAATATCAAGTGTTTAATTTTCTTACCCGAACTATCATTAAATATTTATAAAAAATGTACCTCTATTATCTTTGCTCATTTTTCCAACCTGAATTATTAGGTAGGAAAAGTGAGTAACTGATAGTTTAGGTGTGTTTCGATAAACATTTGATGATAGTTTAGGTAGTAAATTCACACACCTGATAGTTCGAGTATGAAACTAAAAAAATAGTAGTACTTTAGATGTGTTTTTCACATTCGGTAGTCGCATGATCTTTTTCAAACAGCTACTAGTTTCCATGTAGAGAATAAATCATGGGATCATTATCAATTTTCTTGCCTAAGTTATCTGCATAAACATAAGATTTGTACTGTTTGGTTTTAGAATATCTCAGCAATTACTCATGAAGTTGTTGACTAACTGAGGAGGAACTGTGGATGCAATTATTTGTGCTTCATGGGTCTCAAAAAAGGCACGATCCATCATATTCAACTATCCCACCTCGCTTCCGGAGAGGCCTGAAAGAATTGTATCTAGGGCCTACGGGTGCGTTTGATACAACAGAAAATATATTCCTAGAAGAAATTTGTGAATCGAGTTATTTGGTATATGTCCTGGCGGGATGTGCATAAATTGGATTGAGTTAAATATAACGTTACGATTATATTTAAATAAATTTGCAATCTTTGTAATCTGAGTACTTAGATAGTCATTTAGCAAAGCAAGGTGATGAAGTGGTCTTAAGATAGGAGATTATCACCAAAACATGGAATCTCTTTCTGTAAATGTTCTATCACAATTAGGAGTTAGAGACCCTTAATGACTTTGAAAATATGTAATCTTGAACTTTTAACTTTTGCTTGTTTTAGGATAATTTTTTTAAAATTAAAAGTTAAACTTACCGAATCATTCAAGATTAAATCGATTTTGTAAATTTCTCATAGGACAGGTCAATAATAAGTGTAAACTCAGAAAGTGAAATATGAAAGAATGATTTTTACTCATTAAAAAGCTAAGCCTTGTGATTATCCAACTTTGACTCGTAAAACACCATAGCAAAGTGTTGATTAGAATGTAGTATTATTTAGATAGGGACTAGTGACTTCATTTGATTTGTGAAGTTTACACAAGGCCCCCCTTCCTATTGGACTGCCTAGTACCAAAGATGATGAGGATGGAACAGATTTTTCTAGCAAAACACAAAATGACAAATATCCTCCCTGACCCTTTTTTGTCCTAGGTGTCCACTAAACAAACAAACAAACAAATAAACACAAATAAACAGTCCCAAAAAACAAAAAAAAAACAACGTTACTGCCATGCTCTGCTCTGTCTCTGGTGCAGTAAAAATAGCACTGCAGGTAAAATGCTGTGGGCACAACAGAAATAGCTATATTTTAGTCAAATACATATACAATTTTTTAAAATTTTTCTTCTTCATTTTTTATTTTCTTGAATCATTCTTTTAATTTAAATTTATAATAATTCTAAACTGGTAAATTATTTATTGATTTGAAATTGCAGCAAAAGAATGACTAGATATTAATAACTATCAAAATATTTTTCCTATTCGCTTTTGACACCATTTAAAAATATATTTTTTTTTATTTGCCTACTTTAGCATATTAAGAAAAAGATAATTTTTTTTAATGTGTTATCCTTAGCATCATTCTCAAAATTACTTTCCAAGTCCTTTAAAGCTGATTCACTAATATACTCTTTCTTTTTTTTTTTTTTTTTACTTAGACAACATATATTAAAATACTTATTTTAAAATAATTATGAAAAAGTACTTTCTTTTTTTTAATTTTACTTTTTAATAGTTAAATCACTGTACAATATAAAAAAGAATTATTAATGTATATTTTTAAAAAATATCTATAAATTAATAAGATTATATTAGTTAAATTATAATTCATATTATTTTTTTCTTAAAATATATAAATCTTATCCTAGCAAATTAAAAAGAAATTGGAGAAAACAAGTACGAAGATAAAATATGAACTATATTTATTATTATTTAAAAAAAAATACTTTATAGACTAGTAAAAGTAAACTACGAAAATAATGATTAGTACGTAATATTCCTTCCATAAACATATTGTCAAAATTACAAAAAAAAATATTTGTTATTTTATAAAATCAAGATATAATTCATATGCCATATATTAATTTATTTATCCGCTTTTGATTTGATATTAAATTTTAAAATTATTTTTAAAATTTTTCTTCTTAAATTAAAAATATGTAAAATATATTAAAATGCTATTTAATTTTATGCTTTTAAATATATATCAGAGAAAGTTAAAATAAAAAAGTGATAAAAAAATATTTTTTTTAAAAAACAAAAAAGGAAAACAAATAAATTGAAAAAGAAGTGCGGGGAGGGAGAGAGTAGCTATTTTCCGTAAAATGAAAAGTGAATTAGTGTAAAAACCAAGGCGAGAGGCACAGCAAAAACAGAGCTCCACTCACCACCCAAGAAGGTTAAAAAAAAAAAAAGCAGAGCTAAAAATCCCCAACAATCGGCAGCAGCGTGTGCTCTCCACTCTCAACTCTCAACTCTCAAACCTCCATGGCTACAAGCAGCAGCTGCAGCATCCCTTATACCAATGGATCATCTCCAATAACGACGATAGCCCAAGACCATCTCTTCTCCATCTTACTTCTCTTACCTTTGGACTCCATTTTTTGCTTTGCTATGACTTGTAAGAAGTTCAGGTCCCTCACTTACTCCGACTCTTTATGGGAATCACTCTGCCGAAGAGATTGGGGTAAATCCTCCATTGATTCCCTCAGATCCTTTCCTGCTGACGGTAAACACCAACAATTTCCTTGGAAGAAGCTCTATCAGGAAATCTACCAGTTGGACTCTGTCTACTGTCGCAGATTATTGACGCATCCACAAGGAGGAGAAGACCTGCTGCTTCCTCGGCCTAGAGCTTCTCATTCCCTCAACTTTGTCTCTGGCTGTCTTGTTCTCTTCGGCGGCGGCTGCGAGGGAGGTCAGTCAGTATTCCATATTTTCTTCAGCTTTAATATTTTTGGTATCTGTTACTAAACTTTTCACAACTCGTTCATCGATCTTTCTAATGCATTTGCAAGGATTTTGATTGCTCTCAAATTATGAGAGATGCCTGTCCCTCCCTATTGCAATCTGAATGGAGTTAGGAGTAGCAAAAAGAGATTTTCCTTGTTTAGCTTGACCCGGTGCTGGAAAATAGAAATGAAAAGGGTAGGGGATATAGATAACTGCACCATTAAGTCATGATGGGTGCTAAAAGAATTTGGTACATTTGGTTAACCAAGTTTCCAAATATCACTTTTCCTTTACTGTGATCTAGTAAGGTAGTTATATCTTTGATTAGTTCAAGCCTAGACTTTTCTCTCATTTCGGTTCTTCAGAGGGGGTTCCATTTGAAAAAAAAAACCATGATGCTGCGGACGATTGTCATGGAGCTTTTCCTGTATTGCTATTAGCTATCTGTTTCTTACATTAATGGAGCTAAGATTTTTTTATTTGCTTAGGTTTTTGGATAAACTGGATAGGGTACTCTTGTTTGGCTATTTATAATGGACCTAGTTGAATGAAATTCCTGTGATCAATGTCTTGGCTTTACTTTACACATGAAGCACCACATGCAAGCTTGTGAGCAGAATTGCAACTTTTATCTATTCTTGGGATAGATATATAAGTTCTGCTGCATTTTTCTAATTAAAATCATCTACGATGAACTTCAGTTTAGTGAGAGAAGATTTGAAAATTTTGCAAAAGAGTTAGCTTAAGGAGAGAAATGAACGAAAGTTATACATGGACCACAGCATTCAAGATTTTTCACACGACATAGACACTCAATTTTACATGATAGCAAATGTCTAAACATGAGCCATAATCAGTATCAATCATTCAACATTCCAAAGTTAGATATTTTGTTGGTAATGGGATAGACAAGTAAGAAAAGGAGGGAAAGGGCATCAAACTCTGCTCACTCAACATATATCGTCTCATGAAGAACCATCTGGTCACACTATGAATTAATCTCAACCTTATGGTTGACGCTTTTAACTTTCAGTAATTTGGTCTTTTTAAACTCTGAACAGTTTTATGCCCCCAGGGCTTAGTTCAAGTGGCAAAGGTTGAGAGACTTGTGATTTAGGTCACAAGTTTGAGCCTAAGCCTGGTATTTAAGTGGAGAAGGGTAGTAGGGAGGACCCATTATCCTCAGTCCCAAAAGCTGCCGTTGGTCCTAAAGGTTGACCTAGACAGATTTCCCAGTAATAGAAGAAAAGGAAAAAAACTTTGAATAGCATACATCCTATAAGATTGCCTCTGTAGTTTATTATAGGCTCATATGCAGTAATTTGCGATCTGATGTTTGCTATTTGTGGATAACTAGTACTATTTCTTCTTAAAGTGGTGTTATCCGTGCTATACTTTAGGAAGGCATCTGGATGATACATGGGTAGCATATGTCGGCAATGACTTCAAGAGAATATTGAAATGGAATAAGATTGAATCAGGGATCCCAAGTGGCCGCTTTGGGCATTCATGCGTCGTGATTGGTGATTGTCTAGTGCTTTTTGGAGGAATAAATGATCACGGGGACCGCCAAAATGATACATGGGTCGGCCAAGTAGCGATACATGATGCATTTGGTATCACATTGTCCTGGAGACTACTTGATGTCGGTTCCATTGTGCCTCCACCAAGAGGTGCTCATGCTGCATGTAGGGTTAATAAAAGGAGGATGCTGATTCATGGAGGGATTGGTTTGTCTGGCCTGCGACTGGGAGATACATGGGTACTGGAACTGTCCGAGAATCTTCATCTTGGAGTTTGGCAAGAAATTGTGACTCATCCATCTCCTCCATCTCGCTCTGGACATACATTGACCCTTGTTGGAGGAAACCAAACAATTTTGTTTGGAGGGAGGGGTTTAGGCTATGAGGTGCTTAATGATGTATGGATCTTTGATACATCTGATGGTCACAGGAGATGGGTGCAGTTACTATTTGACTTGCAAAATATACCCCAAGGATTGGCATTGCCAAGAGTTGGTCACTCGGCCAATCTCATCATAGGTGGACGACTGCTAATTTATGGAGGAGAAGATTCTTATAGACACAGAAAAGATGACTTTTGGGTGTTGGATATCAGCTCAGTGACAGCCATTATGCAGTCTGGGACTCCTCCAAACCCGGAGAGATCAAAGACTAAACTGTGGAGACAGCTCAAGTCCAAAGGTGATAACCCCTGTGGCAGATCATTTCACCGAGCTTGTGTGGATCCTTCAGGTCGTAACTTGTATATCTTCGGTGGCATGATAGATGGTTTACTTCATCCTGCCGAATCCTCTGGGTTGAGGTTTGACGGGGAGTTGTTTCTTGTGGAGCTTTTGCTTCAGTGCTAGGGGAATTGGAAGGAGATTATAGGAAAACACAAGTATATGGTGATTCCAAAATGCTGCTGCTTTACATGACAATGAATGTAGTGTATATATCAGTCCCACTTGTGAAGAAGCAAGGTAGCAGAGCTAGTGGGGTGCTTTGTACAGTAAAAGACCTAAGGAGGTATTGTAATTTGGAGTTAGCATTGCATCTGAAGAATTGGTAAGGTATGTTTCTGCTCTTCTAGAGGAAGCTAGAGTCAACCAAGACTCCAAGTGATAGACCGATACCAGCCCCGAGCTATTCATGATCCAGCAAAGCCCTCTGGAATTAATAGAAACTACCTGTAAATTTCTAGTTGAGGAGTGAAATTAAGTCGTGTAGACCAGACTTAGCTTGACATATGATTAGTTGTTCTGAATTTTGATGTAATATGTACATTCTTGATCTTTAATGGCTAGTACTACTATTGCTGCTATACTTGACCCCCCTCCCCTCTTACATTTTATTTCACTATTTAATTATACTAATGCGAATCTTACAGCGACAAAGGGGAACTAAAATGATAGATAATAAATTTAATCGAATCAAGGCTGCTGATTTTGGTACATAGCTATCGCATTGTGGCTTAGAAGTCAATGAAATGGGTTTAAAATTATGAGATTTAAGGTTTAATTCTTAATGAAGGCAAAAATATTAGGTGATTTTTTTTTCATAGAAATAAAAATTTTCAATTTTATTTATTATCAAAAACTATCGTCAGCATAACCATACCATCACAATTTCCTTATGAATATCGACCATAATAGCAAATGATTATTTTTAAAACAACTCTTATCCTATAAGTATTTCCAAGTAAATAATCTTTTAATAGCTTCCATATTTGAATCAGTTACCTCGACTGCTTATTTTACTTGACTTTACTTTGATATGTTGGCCTTTTTTCTATATCTTAATTAATCGAAAGAGTCAGTAGCTATCTTATGCTTAACATCAGGGCTGACTTTTTTTAATTTGATCGGAATTAATTCTATGATTGAATAGCATAAGTGATAGTAGTAAAAATCCGGAGGGACATACAAAGAGGACCTAGTGCTAAAATAAATATTGAAAAGCAAAAGAAATCGTTAACGATGCCTAAAAATAGGAGAGAGTGAAAGAATAAATTATAGTCCCGTATTTGTGACAGTTCTATTAGAAATGTCTGTAATTCTTACTTTTCAAATAATTACCTGAATGATATACTTTCCGTTCCATTTTAATTGTTAGGATAAGATTTGTATATTTATTAAGAAAAAATTAATAGGAATGGTAATTTAACTAATATAACCCTATTAATTTTTTGAAAACATGCATAATAATTCTTTTCACATTTTAGAATAACTTTAAGTACTAAGTGTAGAATTGGAAAAACATGATCAATTATCTCTTGAATTTTGAAACTAGCAAGTATTTTAAAACAACAATTTTTAGTATATCTAGCAATTAAAATGGAACGGAGGGAGTATAATCGTTCTTATAACCTGTTTGGCCAAGCTTCTTAAATCAGTTTATTTTGAAAAGTGCTTATCGAAAAAGTACTTTTGGTGAGAAGCAGTTTGTGTTTGACCAATAAATTTAAAAGCACTTTTGAGCAGCAATTAGTGTTTGGTCAAACTTTTAAAAAGTGTTTCTAAGTATATTTTTCACAAAAGTGTTTTTCAAACAAGTGTTTTTGGGAAGAAGACACTTTTTTTAGCTTTTGAAAAACAACTTTTGTTACTCCCTAAGAACACTTATTTTCTCCCAAAAGTTTGGCCAAACACTTTTTTTTTTTAAATAAGTATTTTTCAGAAAAAATAAACACTTCTACCTTTCAGAAGCTTGGTCAAACAGACTATTAACTTCTTTTATTTTTAAGCATGTCAATATTATATTCACTTAATCAACCATAAATGTCAAATCTTGGGGAATTTCATTAATTTGACACAAAAATACCTTAATTAGGGTGTAGTAGCTTAGTTTCATTAACATTTTTGTTGGGAGTTCCCTAATTTTAATTTTTCTCGAGTCAATAAAAGGGGGTTGATTTTGTAATAAGAAAAGGAAACAACAAATTAAGCATTAAAATTCTAAAAACGATAGAGTAATATCTGAAATCTTCTTGCTAGCTTTATTTCCTGCTAATTATTTTCACACACCCTCTCTCTCTATATTAATATAATATATATAGCAATGGCCAATGGTATTAATTCCTATATTATATTTACTCTCTCTCTACTTCCACTCACGTTAATTAAAAGGTATGTAACTAGGGTTATATTCTGCTTTCTGTTTACATATATTTTGCTTTCGACGACGATGATGATGAATAGCTCTAGTAGTACTGAAAGTAGTTAGTCAATGGAGTTCAGGTTTAGGCCCATTGATGAAGCACTCATAAGCTATCTAATCAAATTTTGTGTTGCGATAACCCTATTGAATGCCATCATATTCGACTGCTAGACTTGTATGGTAACAAGAAGCCGTGTGATATATTCCATGATTTATTTCCTGATGGGGAGTTCACGGACTTTATTTTGTGTCGTCGCATTAAGAGGAAGGTTGGTGCTAGAACTAATGTCGTCCAGGGCTATGAGGCAACGAGCCAGTGTCCAACTAAATTTTGTCTGTTTCAGTGCCGGACGAATTTATGTGCCAAGGAAGAAAATATTGGATCCGCATCACAGCCTAGATATGTCTATGGTAGGGGTACAGTTTGGAAGATCAAAACCGTCGTCGTGTGTCAGGGACAAGTTGTGATTTACAAGATGGATATTATTGTGCTAATAATAATTGTGATGATGATAATGAGTTTCGAACGTGCCAAGGCTAGTGTTTCACCATTGAAATGGACATCGTCCGAATTAAGCAATATTCGATGATAATAATCACTATAACTTACTGCTCGAGGGGAAGTCTATTGCATTTTAATTAGCATGACAATGTAACGAATTATATATAAAGCTTATGAAGTAAAATATATATATATACAGAGTATATGCATAGCTAGCTAGCTATAGTATTATTTTCTTTTTATCTTACGTTAGTTGTTAATTATAATTGCCTTGCCCTGGTGGGGACAACTTTCAAAAGCTATTTCTGACGCGGAAAAAAGGAAAGGAAATCGTCGAGTGCCACATGACAGCCCAGTTCTATGCCAAGTGGTAGCCCAAGAGCATCCACGTATGGTGTGCCATAGAGATTGTCAAAACGTGTCAACCAACAATAAAATAGCAATTTGGGAGAAGCACCAAACACAGCTGTATAATTAGCACTGCTACTAAATCATAATTATTAATTTGTGATCTATATCCAATACCTCTTTAACATGAAGAACCATCTTCATCTTAGGAGCAGCTACTCCTTGTTCCTTCTCTTATTGTTGTTTATCATATACTTCCACTACACTATTGGCAGTGTCAAAGGAGGACAAGAAGAAGAAGAGCAGCAGCAGCAGCAGCAGCAGCTGATTCAAGAACAACAACTCCACATGAAGAGTAGGACTCCCATTATAGAGACTGTCAAGAGAATGTTTTCTTTCCCCACTAATTCCTTTCCCCAAACTTCAACCAATTATTGGAGCAAATTTGAATCACTAATCAAACAAGGCAAGGCCTACTTCTCCCGTCCAACTCTTGAGTAAGTCCCCACAACCCTGGATCCGCTTTCTTTTTTTTTTTTTTTTTGGTTAAAAACCGTAATATTCGGGTCAGTTTACGTCGTGACGGAACTAGAGGCGTGGGGAAGTTGATTATTTTGTTTGAAAGACCTGGCTCCGCCATGCAACACGATTAGTTTCATTCCACAGGTTTCTGCTACCTCCCTTCCATCAGCATTCATGTTACATTCTAGACGATCTCATTGAAATATGTCAATCAACTTATCAAAGAGATAACACTTGTATCTATCTGTTTTTAGTCTTACTGTCGTGTTTTAAGTTGAATACAGGTTATAGTTTCCAAAATATTACAGGGAAAATGACTCTTTTTCCATTAAGAATTTGTTTGGGACTGATTGTGAGCAAAATGGGCAGTTTCAGAGATAGCCAGGAAGTACAGGCCAGGGAGGAAACGGGAGCAGCAGGAGAAAAAGTGAAAGAAGCAGTTCTGAAGAGCCTTGACAAGAGTAAAGCGGCCATAGAAGAATCTGCCAAATCAGCTGCAAGATTAGCAGGGGACGCAGTGCAGAAGACTACGAATAAGGTGAAAAGAACATTCTCTTTCGGAGATAGAGGACACCAAGCGGATGAGCTCTGATGAAAGAAAAAATCTTTGTAAAATAGATGTGAATAATTTGCACCTTGGAAGCTTAGCTTTAGTGTATTTTCACTCTTGCAGTTTGTTGATGCACCTTTAATTGCTTTGTTCATAGTTGTCTGTCATGTACTCTCTTCAATAATTTAATCATAGATGTCTGCTAAAGGCTATTGCTACAAAACCTAGCTAGGCTTGGGTTATAATAGGGACTGTAATGGACGTTGCAAGCCCGAGCAGCAGTTGCTTTACTCCAAGCTTGCTACCATTTTGGTTGGTCTTTCACCCTAGCCATAAGAATCTAAGAAGATGATTTACGAGTAAGCACCTCCTTTGCGATCCTCCTTAATAATCACGGTATCCTGGTGTTCTGGCCAGGGTTAGACTAATTTTACGGAACATTAGTGATCTCCCACCAGCACAGACATGTACTTATCAAGTGACTCTGTGACCTCTACTAAAGAGAGGCATTCTGGACCGACTACTACGACTACATGTCCATCTAGTGCAGTGGCTCTGTTCATCAAGATTTTGAAAAGTGATCACTAGAAATTTTTGTCCGTGCTTTGCGATCTTCCAGACAATCCGTCATGAGAAAACAACAATATAAATCAAAATTGAAATGGCTGTGAATCTAAGAAAAGGATTTAATTGTTAAGAGCAGAGACAGACAAATCTTTGAATGGATGAAGGAAAAAACATTGAAATATATAAAAAAAGCAAATTCTTCCTCTGTTTCGGTAGCGCACACTTGTTATACCGTCCACAAGCCAAGCGTAACATTTTATTAAATTAAAATAAGCCAGGTATTGCATATATGAATATCTCACTGGGTACACCAACTACTGGAAAGAGGGTTAAAATGATCAACAGAGACAAATGTTCGTCCTTCGCTGGACCATCTACTCAATACTCCCAAGAAATCTGTCAACAAAGGCAAGCGGATAAGTTAATATTATCAGGTACGTATAATATGCAAGCATATCAAAGGTGAACCAGAGTTCCAGACATTTACCTACTTCCAAGACAAACATAATTTTCAAATGTTTCACTTCATTTTCATTTCCTTGTACGAAAGAGTCATTTTTCAAACTCAATTGGTCATCTGGACAACCAAGCTCGCTACAATAACCTACAAAGGGAGACTGTTGGATGTAATAAATAGATTTGAGTCTCACTGTTGGATGTAATAACTGGATTTGAGTATTATATGAGCTGTCCGAAGATTTGTGTAAGACATGGCTAAACCATATCAATACTCAAGTGATGTTCGCTCATCCTATTCTCCATGTATAAGCCATGGCTAAATCATCTCAATACTCAAGTGCTATTTGCTCATCCTATCCTCCATGTATAAGCCATGGCTAAACCATCTCAATACTCATCTATCCTACATGTGTTTAGTCGAATATGTTCATTTCTACTCTTGTGTGATCTTGTATACACATCTATCTGAGCATTCGTATTTCTGTGACCCACATCTTGTGAATAGATTAAGACCATAAATGCCCAATATTCTTATATAACATTGTCGCTTTACCACCATTCCATGGGACTTGCCTTTCACTTTGATAGGTTATCACATAAACCTCGGTTTAGTACTACTCCATTTCAATCATCCGATTTTAGTACTCTGTGTTACATCTTTTTCCCATTCCCCTAGAACCTCGAGCCTAGATATTTGATAGTCTGCATTTAAGCACGTATCTAATGAACACTCTTCTTGGCATTTAAGCACCGCAATTCTATCTAGTAAATAAGCCAGGAATGCACATTCTCGTACCAGAGAATTAAATTTAGCATAAACTTAAAGAACAGTGATGACAACCTAGGACTACTTCCACAGTTTCTTGGCAATATCTTACATATATGCTGTTTTTAGTGATCTCCAATTCCTCTTTTTAGAATTCAACCTCACCAACCCATCTCAACAGCATTTATATTTAAAAAAAAAAACATTAGGAATATTCAACTATAGGATCATAATATCCTCCACAAAAGGCGATTACGTTGACCATCTAATGGAATCCCTTTAGCATGTAGATGCACTCAATTGGTTGATTCTTAGCATTGATACTATTGTATTTTACACATATGGATTCATACCTAAATATTTGTTGCAATCTTGATTAATTTTTAGATATAATTTTATGTTTCACGATCGTAAGTAGTGTTGTGTTCAGATAAACCCACAGCTAAATAGCTCCTTCCGGCCCTCAGATCCGGTATAGAAATGGATCAAAAAAGTTTGTAATTGCATCAAGAGAACACAAAATCAATGAACTATAGGTACCTTAGAAAATCGGAGCGACGATCAATGGTTGCCGTGTTGTTTGTGCTCGAGGTGGCGTCGCTCTTCTGGAAGGGCGACGAGGTAGGAGAATATCATGCCTCCGAAGCAGACATGGAGAAGGGGGTCAACGGAGCTGGTTTCGATATACTTGGCATGGTAGTTATCCAATCCCTTCCTGATAGCGTTCTTCGCATAAGCGACTGAGAGCATCGGCTTCAGGTGCGCCGGCACCTCCTTCACCTTCATGCCCTTTATCTCCTTGTACAAGTTTCTCAACGCCATTTTCTTCGAAAAGGTTTTTGCTGAGATCTGAAACCCTAACCCCTTGCAGCTGTGGTTGCTCTGTCCGCCTTACCGGAGGATTGGCTTTCTCTCTCTTTCTGTTTATGGGTGAAGTGAAAATAATGTAATTTACTACTCGCTGCTTATTTTTGAAGCGACTAATGGGTTGGGCCCAATATGGACATTTCATTTTGGGATAGCTAATTAATTTTTTAATAGAATCAAAATATATATTTAGTATAAACTATATNATATTATTTATAAATTTTGTATGTATTTTATAAATTAAATGATTGAATAATTCAGATTCATAATTATTCTTTTCTTTCTTTTTATTATTTGATCACTTTCTTGGAACAAAATTGACAAATATTTACTTTTGAATCGTTCTAAAACATAATCACTATTTTATAAGTATAAACGTTCAATCACTTTATAATAAGTTGTCCCCTTATATTAAAATAAAAAACACAAAATCAACAAAAAGAATAGTAACGTTTTGAAATAATCATAATTGTTAAGAGTTTCAAGGTAGACATTAAATTATTTAACCTACAAATTGTATATTAAATCAATTATGTTATGAATACAATGAAAATTGTGGCTATTTATTTAATTGTATACATCATATATATAAATCACTTATATTTATGTTTATTTATTTAATATATAACTTCATTCTTGGCCTCTGAGAATGTATATTTGTAACTAAAAATGGAGCATTTTTGGCTCATGAAAGAAACACATTTGAAGAGCCTTGAATACACTTGAAAGAAGAAAACTCTTCTCCTTTTTCTACATCTCTTGTTTAATATATCTAGTTTTATATTATTCTACGCATGTTATCAGTACCCAAGCTCTATCAACTGAGAATTTTTCCGGTATGATTTTTATTTTCTGTTGCAAATATCAAATGAGAGGTACGCTTTCTAAATTATTTAATTACTTTGATTTGGATCTTCAAATTCAGAAATATATTAATGGTTACATTCTGCTACATGACACTCTAAAATTTTATATCTTAAGTTCTCAATACATAAACATGAAGTAATATTAAGGATATTGGTCTTTATAGTAACTTAAATGATTTTGATATGTCCGAACAATTATTTTCTAGACTAATTCAAAATAAAAGAATTGCTAATTAGAATATCAAGAACTTTAACTTGAGAGAAAATTTATTATGTTTATTCTTTATCTAAAGAATGAAGAATTGAGTAGTACTTGAAATAACGTAATTAATGAAACAAAAGTCACAAATATTACGGAACTCTTTAGTTCAAGAGAATGATGGTTTTGAATTTTCACTGTAATTTATAGAATTGATATAGATCGACTATATTTATTCTTATAATTACAATCACGTCTATCACTAAAT
>JACEIK010001637.1:52722-66413 GCA_018107945.1 Datura stramonium | reverse complement strand
TATTTGTAAGTTTTCTAATGAAGTAAAAAGTTGTAGCTCACAATCGTACAAGGGAAAGAATAAATTTTGAAAGCCCTCATCAGGTAAGGGTAAGTTATATTTCAATCTTTTTGACTTTTAAGATTTGAAAAATATTATAAAATTATTTTATACCTAATTGTGATTATGCAAAATTGTAGTTCATTCTTGGAGTGAATGAGACAACCTATGACAAACATTTTATGAGGGCAAAACAGTGGTTTCATGTTCCAAGGCACCATAAGGTAAGACATCGGGTTCAAGTCCTGATGCACCATGATGATAAGACGTTGGATTCTAGTCCTAGCGCATTATGGCATAACACGCCTTATATGAATGAGATGTTAGGGTCGTGTCCCAATGCACCATATTGAAAATACAGTGATGATTAAGATAAAATAATGTCTTATTATGAAGTCTGTCCCATTAGATCTACTTCATTCTATAAAAAGAATGTGGGAGCGATAGATCAAAAGTCTGAAAGAAGGTTAAATAATGATCAGGGCCATATGGATGAACATGGGCATAACCAGTGATGAAATAATAATAATCATCATGATGGCGGCTATAAATAAGAGAACATTATGGGTTTCTCAGAAATAATCCTTCAAAAGGTGAAGATGATATTTGTCATCAATGTGATATGAAGGGGTATAGGCATGAGACTATAATTTGCTCGAATACTTTGTCAAGCTTTATTAATCCTCCATCAAAAGAAAGGAAAACAAAGTGAGGCCATATTTAACCTTTCAAAATGATATTGAGGCGGGGCCATATGAATAATTATAATAAATTCTAGGACAAAATAAAAATCATGAGGCATGTTCGGATGATTATAATATGGCCATATGAAATAAAATTTATAAATTCGGACATGCTCATGATTGAAGAAATACCAAAACTCACCTCCAAGGGAGATTTGAGAGAAATAAAGAGAATGAATATCATTGTGTGATCGTATGAATATGTCATTGTGTTTTGTACTTATCATACGCTAAAAATATTTTCTCAGGCCTCAAATGATTATAAAATGACAAAAGTCAAGCAGATAAGAATTTTTGTTTATAATGACTTTGATCTGACTATAATGACAATGACATTCTCTGTGAAATAAATATTTCTCATAAATGGATGGTCACGTATATGAATATGAAAGACTACTCGTTTTCATGTGGCCTATACTACAACGGTGTTAGTATAGTTGAATCACATGTAGTAAACAAGAAGTTTAGGGGTCCTAATAATTTTATTATTTGGCATGACCGGTTGGGCCATCTCGGTTCAAATATGATGTGCAAAATAATTGAGAATTCACATGGGATACATTGAAGAACCAGAAGATTCAATTTAAGGAATTCTCTTGTGTTGCCTGTTCCTAAAGGAAATTAGTTGTTAAACCATCAGCAGTAAAAGTTAGGATTGAATCTCCTGCATTTTTGGAATGCGTATAGGGTGATATATTTGGGCTCATTCATCCTTCATGTGGACCATTCAAGTATTATATAACCTTGATAGATGCATCTACAAGGTGGTCACATGTGTGCTTATTATCAACTCATAATATAACATTTTCAAGGTTGCTAGCCCAAATAATAAGATTAAGAGCATAATTTTCCGATTATGCAATTAAGACAATTTGTCTTGATAATGTCGTGTTGGAACATGCCATTTTTGCATGCAGTTGTGCTTGTACGCATAAGGCCAACAAGTTACCTAAAATCTCCCCATTATAGTTGGCTCATAGTTAGGAGCCAAATATTTTTCATCTTATAGGTTTTTATTGTGCAGTATATGTTCTAATTGTTCTATCTAAATGCATAAAGATGGATCCCCAAAGAAGGTTGGGAATATATGTTGGTTATGAATCTTTGTCTATTATCAAATATTTGAAATCCATGAGGGGAAACTTATTTACGGCTAGATTTGTTGATTGTCATTTTGATGAGTCAGTTTTTCCAACATTAGGAGGAGAAAATGAGAAAAAAGAAAAGGAGATATATTAGAGTGTATTATCACTATCTCATTTGGATCCTCGCAAAAATCAATGTGAGCAAGAGGTTCAAACGATCATTTATTTGTAAAATATTATAAATCAATATGTGTTTATTAACCTTCCAAGGGTTACTAAATCACATATTCTACTTGTAAATGCTCCAAGTCGAGTTGATGTCCCGCTAAGATAATCTGACTGTGCAAATGAGCCTAAAACATTCATGAAGTGTGATAGACCTATCGGTTCGAAAGACAAAAAATTTTGAAAAAAGGAAAGGAACAAATGAGCAAGTTGATCAAAAGGACGAAGTTATTCATGAAGAGCCTCGAAGCATAATAACTAATAAGACCTCGTCAGAAAATTTTCAAGTTTCTGAAAAAGATAATAATGAAAAATGTTCAATAAGTTGTGTTTCCATGGGAAAGAGATGAAATATTTGTCCATCAATCCACATACACCAAAAAGATACTAAAACGATTTTACATGGATATGAAATATTTGTCCATCAATCCACATTCACCGAAAAGATACTAAAGCGATTTTACATGGATATGGCACATTCATTAATCACTCCAATGATTGTGAGATCACTTGATATCAATAAGGATCTATTTTGACCTCAGGAGGAAGATGAAGAACTCCTTAGTGATGAAACTCCATATCTTAGTGCAATTGGAGCACTAATATATTTTTCTATTAATACAAGACCAGATATTGCTTTTGCAGTGAGCTTATTATCAAGCTTCAGTTACTCACCAACAAAAAGGCACTGAAATGGTGTTAAATATATTTTCAGATAGCTCCGAGGAACTATTGATATGAGATTACTTTATTCTAATGATTCCAATTCACAAATGATTGGTTATGTGGATACAGGTTATCTGTCTGATCCACATAAAGCTCGATTTCAAATAGGATATCTATTTACCTGTGGAGATACAGTTATATCACGGCAATCAACAAAACAAACTTTAGTTACTACATCTTCAAATAATGCTGAAATAATAGTCATTCATGAAGCCAGTTGAGAGTGTGTACGATTGAGATCAATGACTCAACATGTTATGCAATTATGTGGTCTTTCTTTTCAAACTGTATTATATGAAGAAAATATTGTCTGCATAGCTCGACCGAAGGAAGGTACATCAAAGGAGATCGAATAAAATACATTTCATTGAAATTCTTTTTCATACATGATCTTTAACAAAATGATGAGATAGATGTTCAACTGATCGATTCGAGTGATAATCTTGCGAATTTATTTACTAACGCATTGCCAACATCAACATTTGAGAAGTTGAGATATAATATTGGAATACGCCGTCTCTGAGATATCAAGTAAAGTTTTCATCAGGGGGAGTGAAATACGTGTTGTACTCTTTTTCCCTTAACCAAGATTTTGTCCCAATTGAGTTTTCATGGTAAGATTTTTAATGAGGCAGCACTCAAGGCGTATTAAAGATGTGTGTACTATTTTTTCTTCATTAGAGTTTTTTTTCACTGAGTTTCTTTTTAATAAGGTTTTAACGAGACATATTATCTATGGACATCTAAGGGGGAGTGTTATTAATACAACGAATTGTGGCTGTCCATTTAATATGAATACAATGAATTATGACTATTCATTTCATGTGTATTTATTTAATATATAGCTTTATTCTTAGCCTTTGAGGATGTATATTTGTAACTATAAGTAGAGTACTTTTGGCTCATGAAAGAAACACACTTGAAGAGCCTTGAATATACTTGAAAGAAAGAAAAATTCTCTCCCTTTTCTACATCTCTTATCTAATATATCTAATTTTATTTTATTCTACATTACTCATATTTTACAATAAATTATTAAATGTATAATATTAAGGTCAAAAGCGAGGTGAGTAATCTAAATTTAATTGATTTTTTTATAATACAAATATAATAAGAGTATTGTAACAAAAGTAATATATCAAATATCAAATTAATATAATAAAGAGAAAAATAATAGATAAATAATTATTTTGTTAGAGTTTATGTATGTGTCACCAAATGATCCACGACGAGGACAAGACGAATGTATTTATAGGATAATCTAGTTGTAAATGACTTCGTGGATCACACACATTATAGGAATAAAATTCTAATTATTAAATTGTTATGATAAAATAATCAGGTGTCATGCGGGAAATAGCACAACGGATCTCAAAAGACGCTAAATAAGAAGACAAACGAGAAATACATCAAAAGAGACATAATAATTTAACGTGATTTGGTCAACCGATCTACATTTAGAAGAGGAGATGAACAATCCACTATATAAAAGAGAGTACAAAATATCGAGAGAATAACATCACAAAATTCATTCAGAATAAAAAGAGATTTACACAAGAATTACACTATCACTTGTGTCTCACAAATTCTTCCCCTAGATAAAATTTTCACTAAATAGAACTCCCAAAGCTCTTAAGACTACATTGTGGATGCTACCAAGTTAGAAGGAAGCAGTCTCAATTTATAGAGTCTAACACCTTTTTCTACAGAAAAAAGATTAGTCAAATATAAAAATTTTGTATTTTTTTACAAAAAGAAGAACCTAATTATAATAAGAAAGTCAAAATAAAAATATATGATTTGATAAAATTTTGAAGTTTAACGAGAGTTGAGAAGTTAATGATTATAGTAGCTTGAACCTTCCAGATATATAATTTTGATATGCTATTCTTTGATATGGAAAAATTATTCATGCGACCAAGTTTTTGAGCAATTAAAGGTTTTTTCGTCTTTGACAAGGTTATCACCGATTGATTTGAAATTGGCCATGATCTCATTTGTTTGCACTTAAGGTCTGAATCAGGTCATTAAGTATATTTATTTTTATTAAGATCTAAGTATTTATTTGATCTGAATAGATAATTATTAAGATTTAAAATAATGTCTTAATATCATTAGGATGTATATTTGTATAGATAATAGTCACCACTCTGTCCACAAGCACAAGTCACAATGGTTAACCAATTTTGTCATCACAACCATCATCACTATTACCATTGCCAACCATCATCACCACCGCCGCCAACTACCTCTGCCATCATTTTTAACCATCTCTGCAATCACGACAACCACTAACAACTACTGTTACTGCCAACCATTATTATATTGTCAATCGTTACTACACATACCACCTCTATCATTATAATTATATCTAATGTCTTCGTCGTCGTTGACGCCACCTCTACCACCATTATCACTCACTACTATAACTATGACCAATCTCTATTACCAACTACCTTCACCATCACAACCAGCACCGCTATCAAGTACCACCAACTCATCTCAACACGTTCTCCATCTACTACCATCAACACTGCCAACTACTAAAATCAACCAACTTCACCATCCCAACCGCCACTATCAACTGTCACCATCACGTCAGTCACTATAACAACAATTACCCGCATCATCACAACTATCACCACTACCATTACTAGTAACTATCACTATAACAAATACTAGACACTAATATCAATCATTACCACAACCACCATTACAATTTATCTCCACCATCACTGACAAATATAAATATTTTTTTATCAGAATAAGAGATAGTCTCTCTTACGAAGAAGTCCCAATTCAGATCCTAGANTTCTCACATTTTGGGCTCAGGATTATCTTCCCTATGTTTAAAATCATGCATGCATATTTAGATATTAAAAAATAAAGAGTCTTAATCATTCAGTATTCAGATCTAGTGACAACATCTTATTCATCAATGTGTATTCAGATTCATACGTCTTAATCTTAATGAAAACAAATGAGGCCTAAGTTGTGAAATAATGGGGATAACACTATCCTAGTATTTTTTCAATAATTTGATAACAACTCAATCACAGTTTAAGATTACTTTTTCATTTTATTTGCAACCACCTTTCGAGATATTGACTACAAGTTAATTTGACCATCTGTAACATATTATTTCTTTCCTATTTCCTATGTGATCGACTCCAACCTATGTTAGGTTACTATATTTTAAAACAATCGCTTTTTACTTTATTGTGAGGTGTAATGTAGGTGTGATCAAATTTTGGCGCCATTGACGGGGAATACAGTGGTGAAATAGTTAATTGATTTTTAAGCTTGATTCTGTAGTCTTTATTTCTTGATATACATTTTTGTTTTCTTTTTGATTAGTCATATATTAGCATTGTGAACCCTCTGGCACCACTAAGTCTCCCACCAAAGGAGATGACTGAGGCAGAAAGAGCCGAAGTTGTGCACCTAGCAGAGGAATCTTGACTAACTGAAGTAGCTAGGAGAGCCAAGTCTGTTGCTATCTTGGCAGAGAGGAACCGACAAAACCACCATCGTCATCATTGACGTAATATCGTACGGAATGTGCTCTTTGAGGGGAAGTTTAAACAAGAGGAAATTGGCTACATTGGAGCCATTGTTCCACCTTCACTGCCAGCAAATACTAAATTTGATGTGACTAGTACTATGATGCAATTGCTGAGCATGAAGGGATTGTTCAATGGTTTGTCCGATGAAGATCCAAACCAGCATGTGATAAATTTCACCGGTATCTGCAATGCCTATATATTGCTCGAATTTTCCAAGAGGCAATTAGACTCTGATTATATCCATTTTCACTAGCACAGGAAGCTCCTTTGTGGATGAACGAGCTTCCAGATGAGTTTTTCACTATTTGGGCAGAGCTGACTGTAGCTTTGTTGGAGAGATTCTTCCAACCCTCACGGATGATTCAGTTGAAGGATGAAACTAATAACTTCAGGCAATTACCCCGGGAAGCTCTGCATGAGGCATGGTTGAGGTTCAAGAAGAAATTGAAGCAGTGTCCTAATAATAAGCTTCCTAAGGATGTCCTTTAGAGGTATTCTATAGGTTACTAAGTGCCTCGAACAAAGTTGTAGCAGATCAAATAGTAGAGGGGTCTACGATGGCCCATACTTTTGCAGAAGCCAGTGAAAGACTAGATAAAATAACTAAGACCAATAGGACATGGTACACTAGAGAATCTAAGGCCATGCAGTAAGCTACTCTCGAGGGATAACAACAGAGCAATGGAAAAAGGAAGAAGAACGGGATGAAGATATGGCCTATCTCAAGACCTAGAAAGAATGGATCACCAACCACCTCACCACACTAAATACACAGAGGGTGCATGCGGTGAATGTGCAAGACAAAGGACCCAAACATGAAGATCACTACCCTGAAGTGGAAGAGGAAGAAAAATTTGTAAACAATCAGAGGGATTTCTAAGCTAACACCGAAGGGTCTAATAAAGACTCCTGGGCATCAATGACAAGGAAATCAAGGTCGAAACTAGTATTGGAACAATAACTATAACAGGTCGTGGGCTATGGTCCAAGTTCAATGGAGGAATAGAGATGCCCCTAAGAATGAGAGAAATGGAGTGTATGTTCCTCCAAGAGTAAGAGAGCCTGATGTAAACTACTCTAGGACCACAAGGTTAGAAGATATGATGAGTCGTATGATGAAAAAGGTTGACTCCTCTAAGATAGGATTTAAATAGATCAGAGATGAACTTTCAAGCTTGAGTCAATTGGTGGACTCACATTCGGCCTCTATCAAGCAATTAGAGCAGCAGGTGGGGCAAATCTCGGCCACACCAAATCAAAGGCAAAGGGAACTTTGCCTAGTGATACCGTTCCCAACCCTCAAAATGAGGGTCATTGCATGTGACCATGAGCCAAATATGTATATTGATGAAGTTTGAGTAATCAAGATACCTTCTTTGTGCTGCGACATTAAATCAAGCGCTACTTGAGAGGCAAAAGATAATTTGATTTTTTATTTTTTGAGAATTGATGTGTTTGTTCAAGTGTGCAGGAGTAAGTCGTAATTGTGAGCGGAACATTAAAAACGGGGTGCAAGAAAAATCAGCCGTTCTGTGCATCTAAAAGCACTATGCGTAGAGCCTAAGATCGCACGAAGTGTCATTCCACGCAACAAATATGACATATGAAGTGTTGCGTCGTGTAGATCGATCCCAAGTGTAAAATTGCGTGGGTCAATGGGTTGAACCCAGCCCATGGGGTGTTTTAACAGAGAAAAACCTAATTTTTTTCTTCCATTTTTCATCGCAAGCGCACCGCACACCCATATTTTCTCTACAATTTTCTCCCAAAAATTCATTTTCCTCACAAATTCCTCCAAAAATTTTCACCCAATTACTAAGAGACAACATTTTTCTTGAAATTTCACCAACAATGTCACCAAAAGCTAGAAAGGGAAAGGGAGTGGCTTCTTCAAGCCATGGTTCCAAAGGGTCAAGGAGAGCTAATGAAGAGCAAAATGAGAATGCAAGCATGCCACTACAACCATTGAGGCATTTAGGGCCCTGTGAGATCACGGAGCAAGAAGGTAAGAAATGGTTTAAGGAACACAAAAAATCAAAACATTTGCATGAATTGTTTATTGATACAGAATGCTTGGCATCCGAATTTCCTCATATTGTTGATAGATTGAATAGTCTTGGTCTTGGCTTTGTATTTAATGATCCAGGTGAATGTAATTTGAACATGGTGAGGGAATTTATATAAAATTAGGATCCTAAGAAAAGGTCAAACCAAGTTAAAATTCGAGGGCAAATTGTGAATTTTTCGCCCCTGTTTTAAATAGATTACTTGGTTCACCTAGCATTGACCCACAACTCTTTAAAAATATGATTTTGAGACCTCCTTATAGATCAATTCAATATACTCTTAGTGGTACAAATTTCAGTCGCACGGTGTGCCCGTCACCAACAGTATGGTTATCATGTGTCCTTTCCTTATGCACATATGAGTAGGGAAGCTAGGATTTTGTTGAAAATTATTTGTGCTTGTTTGGTGTCCAGGAAGCACGTGACTCATGTAACAAGGGAGAGGGTGTGTCTTGTATATTCTTTGATGACTAGGATGCCAGTTAATGTTGGTGCAATTACTAAGGATGTGTTGAGAAGGGCTAGGGTGAAGAAAGGGCAAGATTCAGTTTTGGGGTCTCTTAACCCGAATTCTGAGAGGACATCAAATTGAGGAGGAGGTGGTGGATTGTAGGCCAAGGTATTACCCAAAGGGGATTGATGTGACAAAGACTAAGGATCTTGAGGGCATACGTAGTCCAGGATTGTCCATTAGTGAGCGCCATGCATGAACTGATAATATGATAAGTCACCTATATGGTATGCAAATATTGAAATTGAGAATTAATGGAGTGACAGAGGAGCAGCTATAATAGCTCAATATGGAATACCCCTTGAGTGAGAATTCGAGAGCTCTCTACAGAGTTGGGCCTTAATTTGAGAAGCCCCTAGATGATGATAATTCCACAAACGAGGAACAGGCTAGAGTGGTCTCTATTTTAGAGTCCGATGATAGGGATGATTCTGAGATAGGGGAAGCCGCTCTTGCCTCCATAGACGATGAGGACTAGAGGTCCAAGGAGTTCTCCTTCTTTCACTCTTTTACTTATGATTTATTATTTTAGCACTGAGGATAGTGATACCAATTAACGAGGGATGGGAGAAGTAAACTTCATTATACAATGCATGCTTTCATTGCTAAATTTATTCATGGTGGGTCTAGTTTTTTTGTGATTCATGGCTTATCCTGTTAGCTTGTAGTAAATATTTTTTTTGTTTTGGTTGATGTTTTGTTTTTGTTTGGTTTCCCCTGATTATTGTTTTCGGTAATTTTCTGGTAGATAGTCCCTTAGAATCAATTAGTGGATCTAGATTTTTTTATTCTAGTCATAGAGTCATAACTTTTTCCTATGATGGATGGATGATGACCGTCTTAAGGAAAAATTAGTCTTTGGAGAACAAGAACTTGAAACCTTACGAATGATAGGTGCTTCACTTAGATATCATTGAAACATTGTGATATCACTCAAAAAATGCATGAAAAAGGTAGAAACACTTAGGCTTTTGGAACTCGGCTCCTATACTTGAAAAAGTGGTCTTAGTAATGTTATGCATTCAATATGGATATATGAGTTTATGTAATCTTGATTGCCATTGTTGAACCATTAATACCATTGTATGAGTAAGGTATTTTTGTATACTCCATCCTTGCAAATTGATGTCTAGAACTTGCTCGGTGAATGTGCAAAGCAAAATGAGGATGTTAAATCTAGGAAGTGATATAAGATTTCTTTGGTAGACTATTTGTATTCAATTTTTACCTAGCTTAACGTAATTATCCTAGTTAGCCATTTTGAGCCTTAGCTTATTCTTTTGATATCCATTTTGAGCCTTAACTTATTCTTTTGATAGCCATATTACAAACTTCCCTTTTTATTCTATTGACCTTTATTTGATCCAAAATGACTCCTAGAGCACTTTAATGAAAATTATCGCATACAAGGAACATAAGTGGAGAAAAGAGGGGAAAAGCTAAAAGTATGGAAATTAGAAGAAAAAAAGAGGGTGAAATTTGCTAAACAAGGAGGGTGAAGTAGTGGGAAAAGAAAAGGAGAAAAAGCTTTTAAAAAATTGAAAGGATGAATCAAGAATGAAAAGAAATATTTTTTGAATGAGCTTAATAGTGAAAATTTCCCTAATAGTCACCTAAGGAGAAAAATAAGGGATTGAAGAATGTGCTAAAAAGTCAAAGAATTGTGATGTATTAAAGTGCTTAGGGAGATTAATCACTATCTTTGCTAAATAGTTCCTACTCGTCCCTTAGCCTACACTACAACCATCTTAAGTCCTAATTGATCTTAGATTCAGTATTCTATATTAGTAGAGTATTATACGAAGGGCAAGCTTATGGGTCGTCTTTTGCATGCATGTTGAGTTCTTTGGGAGAGTGAGAGATTTTGATTTCATATATGCCCAAGTTCATATTATTATATATCTTGTGTGTGAAATGGCATCCCTCCAAATAGTGAGGGGCATATAATGGTAAGATTTTGGTATATCTTGATTACTAAATTAAATATGATTTATGTTGCCCCAAATATATCTTGTTGAGTTGGTTCTAGAAGCTAAGTGATTTCAAACTTAACCTTTGAATATTGATCTTATATACATATTGAGTAAGTTGTTGAAGCTTGATTGATTTGTCTAATGATCCTAAGTGTAAGTAGACCTGTCTGTAGGGTGAACTTTGTGGTGAATATGAGAAGGGAAGTAGTAGATTGTTCGAGAACAAACAATAGTTTAAGTGTGGGGTGGTGATGTAGGGCGTAATTACGCATTTATTAACCATATTTTGCCCATGCTTAGCTATATTTTGAGAATAAATTATGTGTTTTTTTTGTGTTTTATGTGATTTATATGAAAAATAGCTAACGTACATGATTAGATATTTTCAGGTCTTAAAGTAACCAATTTGGGCTTAATTGTGGCTAAAAAGAGCAAGGATGGCAAACCGACGTTCACGAAATGAGTATGATAGAAATTGGCATCCCACAGGCACACCTGTATGATGGCCTGTGCGTCGTAGAGGCAAGGACAGAGCAAGGACAGGCGCGACGTGCCAAGCTGAGTGGCACCTTGGTCAGCGCGGTGCACAACCTTGTCCAGATGGCTAGAAGTCAAATTCCAATTCTACTAGGAATGGAAGCTACAAAACCCAAGTCCAATCCAAGAAGGAACAATGAAGACTTAATCTACTATTACAAATCCTTGTTTTAACATGTCTTAGGCATACAATTGATAGTCTACCATAGTCCAAGTTTATTCATTCAAGTATTGCACAATTCATACTTTACGAATATGTGTAATTACTCAGTCAACTATTTGTTGGAGATTCATCAAGTTCTTGTGTATCAATATAGTTTTGGAGATTTTGTTAAACAATTTTATATTATCGTAAGTATTTCACCATGATTTCTTTTACATCTTTTTTTTCTTCTCATAAACATGAGCCGCTAAATATCTTAAGCTAGGGTTGTGGGAACCATGATGGATTAACGAAAGTAGAAAAAATAAAATAGAGATTCTTGAATGGTGAATTGGGTGGATTGTTACTCTTCATTTGAATGCTTAATTGCTCGTATCTTATACTTTCCCGACCAAGGAGGTTAAAGTTAGGAAAAGAGAATAACAATGGCAATTTTAGGCTACCAACCTGTCACGCCCTGAGCCTACACCCTGGACGTAACACGGTACTTGAATTCGCAAGTGACCCCAATTCAACCCCTGGTCTATCATACATCAGTATTCTGAGTAAACATGCACAACGGAAATTTGAAATAATAACATAAAGGCATTTTATCAAAACATTAAGATAAAACTTAACTCATGAAAACTAAACATCTGTAGGTCTGAAAGCCTTCTAACTGATGAGCTACTGGGACAAGCCCCAGTTAACTCTAAGTATAAAGTAAAACTATATTTGACTATAAGAAAATAAAAATAAGGCCCTCGAATGATGAGGACTCGCACTTCAACTACGACTGAGGAGGAGCTGGATCGTGGCGGCTAACACTGCTGAGTCTAGGAACCTGCAGCTGTATCATGAAACGATACAACATAAAAGTATGCATCAGTACTTTGAAGGTATTGAGTAAGTGAGAGAAGCATAATGATAAATATATAGATGACTGAACTTAATAGACATGCAATGACCAACTGATAACTGAACTGAACAATCTGTAGTAAACTGAGATGGTCAAGCTGACCTTGTCTTGTGGTCAAAGACATGTCCTAAGTCTGAAAGTTCTGAGTCTAATATACTGTACTAAACTGAGCTGAGTCACTAGCGCTGAAACTGAGCTGAGTCACTAGCGTTGAAACTGAGCTGAGTCGCTAGGGCTGAAACTGAACTGAGCTGCTTATTCTGAAATTGGACTAGACTGACTAGTGGGAAAGTCTATAACCGACATATAACCACATGAGATAGACGTGGAGTCCGATGTATACACCCCACTTGTAGTACCCAATATACCTTGCCAAGGTATAAAGGCATGAACTGGGTGATCACAAAAGTATGGGCCCAATTAGGCCAATAATTTGTAACTATAACCTATGCTGGCAACGTAGTTCTAGGAACCTGGGTGCGCTAGAACCCCGATTTGCTCGGTGCTAAGTCCTACTTCCACTGGAAACCTATGCTGAACTGCTAGGCTGATAGCTCAAAACTGGGGTCCAAGAATAGTCAGGGACATATAATTTAAAGTACCCTGAGAGTCTTATCGGACCAGTTTCTGAGACTGGGTTCTAGACTAGTCAGCGCTGTTTATCTGGAAGCATCGTAACCGTATAAGAACAAACTATAAACTGAACTGGGGTCCTGGGGCTGGTCAGAGCTATAAATGTATATAATTGAAATGTCATGACCGCCTAATGGACCAATAAACTATAGTCTGAGTCTGATTCTTAAAACTGAGAGGCACTAATGATACCTCGAGAATTTCTATAGTCGAACTGATCAGCTGACATTATTCTGATTAACCCGAAGGTTAGCTAAGATCTGGCTAAGGCTAGACCGACAATTCTGAGTAATACAGTGTATGTAGACTTTCTGACTGAATCTGACAAACATACATGTAAGTGAATTTCTAACACGTACAATTATTATAGGAGCCCATAACTCTGAAAGATGCAAGCAATTCTCAAGAATTCAATGCTTAAGCAGGATTCTAATTTCTAGCTTTCCAAGAGCTAGGGATAAATTTATAATTCACTGGAACAAGCATCATTATAGTTACAAACTGGTGGAAAATAACCACAATTAAC